>JABCKD010000780.1:0-31605 GCA_013186415.1 Fusarium sp. NRRL 66088 | reverse complement strand
AAATAACACAGCTATAACACAGAAACATCAAGCGCATCCGTCGCCGCGAATCCTCCATGATCCCAAAGCGCCTCGGCAAATATTGTGGGACACCCACTACCTAAGAATTTTCCGCGGAGAATTCACGCCCCACCCATGATGGGTGGCTGTCAGGCGAACAGCATGGACACTACTATCACGAGAGGGATGCGCAATCTGCTGTCTCCTCGTTTGGAAGTTAGAGCCTCGGAGACCCTGGTTCGAGGCACGCTTCCTGCTGTTGGTTGAACCCGTACTGTTGATCCGTTCCTCCTTCCCTCCGAGGTACCTAAGTCTAACCAAAGTTTACCCCATGGGGAATCACGTGGTCGAGACAAAGCCTCACGCAGAATCTCATATATCGCCATGGCTGCCCTCCACGACATCGGATACTCCTCGACATCACCACTCACTCTCAATTGACACCTTCATCCCTCTGTCTTACACTTCGACTCCATCATGGCACCTTCCATTGAGGCGCAAACCTTGGGCGTGAGAGACCTCTGCCACAATGACGGGAAACCGTGGTGGCGAGTCCAGCATCTGCTCAGGCTGAATGCCCTCCTTCTTATCCCCTTCTTGACCATGTTTGTATCAGGCTTTGATGGAAGCATGCTCAACGCGATCCAGACGGTCCCTGCTTGGCAGAAAGGTCTGTTGTTGAAGGCTCCCCTGTTGGCACCATGGCTCAATCGCTAATGATTGCACATACTAGACTTTCATCACCCTTCTGGTGGTATTCTGGGCCTCATGACGTCTATGCAAGTCATCGGTGGTGTAGTTGCTCTGCCATTTGCACCTCCCGTTGCAGATCATTTTGGTCGACGACTCCCTGTCTTTTGGGGGTCAGTGGTAACCATTCTCGGCGCGGCAATCCAGGGTGGTGCCGCCAACTTTGCCATGTTTATTGCCGGCAGGTTCTTGATTGGGGTGGGAGGCAGCTTCGTTGCCACTTCTGCAGCTCCTCTGCTCGCTGAGCTTGCATACCCTACCCACAGGGCCGTCTTCACCGCTATCTATAACACAAGCTGGGTAAGGGATTCTTCTCGCTGGTATCGCTGATGACATAATTGACCATCGTCTTGTGTAGTTCCTCGGATCAATCGTGGCGGCTTGGGCAACCTACGGAACATTTAAAATGTCCACCAGCTGGAGTTGGCGCATTCCCTCCCTGCTACAAGGTGCCGCATCCGTCATTCAGGTTGCCTTTATCTACTTCGTGCCCGAGAGCCCTCGATGGCTCATCGCCAAGGATCGCATAGAAGAGGCAACGACTATCTTGAGCAAACATCACGCCGGATTGGACGAGCCAAACGAACTCGTTCAGCTAGAGGTTGCCGAGATCACTGCTGCACTCCAGCACGAGCGAACAATGCAGTCCTCTTCATATATGATGTTCTTTGAGACGAGTAAGTTCCAGCAGAAAGCTACGCCTGATAAATGTCAGTCTGCTCATATGGCTTACACTTACACAGGGGGAAACCGCCACCGTCTTTTTATCGTGCTCGGATTCGGTATCATCATTCAGCTATGTGGCAATCAGCTCATCTCTGCCTACCTTGTCCTCGTTCTCCGAAATATCGGCATCACCGACGCTGAGACGCAGAACCTGATCAATGGCGGCCTTCAGATCTTCTGCTGGGTTTCAGCAACCACGTTTGCATGCTTTGTCGATCGCCTCGGAAGAAGAAAGCTTTTTCTTACATCGGTGATTGGAATGCTTGTCGTCTTTGTCAGCTGGACGATAATGGCAGCCAGAAACGAGGCAACCGACTTCCAGAACAAGTCCCTCGGATCCGCTATCGTCGCCATGATCTTTATTTTCTTCCTCTTTTATAACATGGCTATTAACCCACTGCCAATCACCTACCTTGTCGAGGTCCTACCTTATACCTTGCGCACAAAGGGATTGATGATCTTTAACGTGACCCAGTTTGCGTGCAGCATCTTCAATGGCTTTGTCAACCCGGTTGCTCTGGAGGCCATTAGCTGGAAGTACTATATCGTCTTTGATGCTCTTTTGTGCCTCTGGCTGGTTGTCATTTACTTTGGGTTCGTCGAGACCAAAGGTCTTAGCTTGGAAGAAGTTGCCAAGGTCTTTGATGGTGACCAGGTGCTTGAGCAAACTGCAGCGATCAAAGCAGAGAAGTACGCAGTTCATGACGAAGTTGTATCTCCCAAGGTAGTTGGTAAGGGGTCTATGTAGGGTTCTGTGGTAGATTGTTGTTGTTAGGAGTTGACTTCTCTCCTCTAAAAGGGAGGGAGCCTGGCTACAGTTAGCAATAACACAGTTTCCGCAGTGCATCCGACTCTTGAATCATGCAAGTTATTCAATGAATGTGAGGCTGGTCCCACGGGTAGCCCGAGTTGACTTGTGTAATTATGAATCCAGTATCTGCTCCTCCTAGGGAGACCCTAATCACAGCAGCAAAGAACACGGGTTTTCACTTGACCTAATATTGTAACACGCCTAAGAGTCGATTATAGGCGGCGCCAAAAATACAGCTACGCTCCAATGATAAAGTCCATGTTAATCTTGCTAATATCGGAAAGGTGTAGTATTGACTCAAGCCTTAACATGGGTTGCCTGAGCCCAGAGCACAGGCGTGGCAAGTCGTTGAGCAGTTCGTCTCGGGTAATGATACCCAGAAGCTGGCATATGCCGCCGCTAAGATTCAACAACCGCAGATGCCCGTGGATGGTATTCCCAGTAGCATCCCTGACAGCTTGAGCCGACTGTAAAAGCTTGTCATTGACAACTCAAAATCGTACTAGTATAAGGCGATGGCACATGCGGTGAGGGCTTTTGTTCAAGTAGCTGCGGAAAGAGGATACCGCAAGCGCATAGGGGATATTATCATGGGTTCAAGTTGGTCTCCATGCCCCAAGGAGGCCATATCCTTGCCAACGCGTCTTACATAGTATGAACAAGGCGCCAATCGATGTCAGAAAGAGCGAAACACGCCGTGCCTGAACATGGGGGAAACCTGTTTCCATAGGTACGACTGGCAGGGGTCTCCAGGGCATGACTCAGTTCCCTTTGACTACCTATTACAACTGGTGTCAATGGGTGGCTCATCCTGCCGGATGGGGTAACCATGGGGTAGGATTTTCAGAGGGCGTCAACTAGCTGGGCTGGAGTTGCGCTTCGTCAAGCGAAGACGTGCTGATTGGGGCGCCTAACGAGCAGTCAGGAATTAGTCGATTCACAAGACTTCAAGTCCATTCTAGTACACATTCGAAGCTGGAATGAGCATAAATATTGCCACGCTCAACCTATAGAGCCTGTTTGATTATCCATTCTCTAATCTCTTGATGAGAAGCAGAACCTCTCACCCGATCCGTTGCCTCCAGCCAACTCGCTCCAACTTCGCTTGTCACCATGGCCTCCCATATACCACACCTGGTGGATATACCGGACTCTAAGCAGCTTGTTGTCAATGGCAAGCCGTTTCTGATGCTGGCAGGCGAACTGCAAAACTCTTCCCTGTCCTCCTCCGAGTACATGGATTCGGTATGGCAAAAGCTTGTTGACCAGAACTTCAACACTATTCTCGGTGCTGTCACTTGGGAAACCATTGAGCCCACCGAAGGTCATTTTAATTTCGACGATCTTGATAAGGTCATCTTGGGAGCCCGAAAGCATAAGCTGCATCTTGTCCTCCTCAGGTTCGGTTCCTTTAAAAATGGTAAAGGACTCTTGCCGAGACATGTATTCGCAGCTGACCTGTTCTAGCCCTTTCAACCTACGCCCCGTCCTGGGTCAAGACTGATCCTACCCGATTTCCCCGGGCTAAGCTCCGCAAAGCCGGAGGAATCCTCCAGACTGCCGATGCCCTTTCGATCTTCCACCCCAACGCGAAAGAAGCTGACGCCAAGGCGTTTAGCAAGCTGATATCTCATATCAAGGAAGTCGATGAGGAGCACTCCACAGTCATCATGGTCCAGGTTGAGAACGAGATAGGGATTCTTGGAGACTCTCGAGATGCGAGCACGCTCGCTGAGGATGCATTCGCAGCACCAGTACCAGAAGACTTGGTAGACTTCCTCAAGGAGGAGTGGGAAACTTTGCATCCGGATCTCAAGGCCAACTTGACGTCGTTTCGGTCAGGTGCCGCCAGTCGTAACTCCCAGGATAACTGGGAGACTGTCTTCGGAAAAGGTCCCAGAACTGATGAAATATTCATGGCGTACCATTATGCGCAGTACATCAATTACATCACAGAAGTGGCAAAGAAGGAGTACGCCTTGCCATTTTACACCAACGTCTGGCTGAACTATTCGAGAGACGATGTGGATGCTGGTATTCCTATCGTCGTTGGAGGAGGGGTTCAGCCGGGAGAATATCCGTCTGGTGGCGGAACAAGCAACGTCCTCGATATCTGGCAACGATTCACGCCGAGTTTAGAGTTCATCGCCCCCGATATTTACATAACAAACTACGACAACACTTGCGCTAAATATCGGCACCGGAACCAACCACTTTTCATCCCTGAGCAGCGACGAGATGCCTACGGAGCTCGAAGAGCTTGGGCAGCGATTGGCTCCCATGCCGCTTTGGGAACGTCTCCTTTCGGAGTTGACACGATTGATGTTGCAACGAGCGCTTTCCTAAAGCCCTATGGCCTCCTCTCCTCGGTTGCCGACATCATCCTCAAGGCACAAACATGGCCAGGGTCAATGAAGGGATTTTTCTTCGACGAGGTTCCCGAAAGTGGACCCGACACGGCCATTCCAATCGCCTACTCGTTCGGAGGCTACGAAATCACCATTGACAGAGCATTCGTTTTTGGCAAGCCTGCACCGGGCGAAGGCATCATCATTCACCAGTCTGCTGGGAGATTCCTTCTGATTGGAGGAGGATTCTCAGTCAAGGCTCGCGCATTAAACCCAGACGCAACGTTTACTGGCATCTTGAGGTTCGAGGAGATGACGCCGGAAGGTTGCAGCCCTGGGGAGCTGCGAGCTCTGAGGTCACTCAACGGTGATGAGACGAGGGGAGGGATTGTTGCAACTATGCCGAACGATGACCCTGATTATGGAGACTTCCCCATTTGTGTGACGATTCCAGCAGAAACAAATGTTGCTGAGGTTGAGTTTTACTACTTGGAAGAAGGGAAGCAGTAAGATGGCTACTTGAAGGTATATGGATTTCTCCATTTGTTCTTTTTATAGACCCTTGAGCTAGCTAGTTTCCCTGATTCTGCCCGTCGAAGATGATATTAGATAGAACGTAAGCTAAGTTCAAGGCGCGTCTCTCCAGGCCCGTGACTCGGTCCCGTGTTGAAAAGTTAAAGAGGCCAAAGTCCAGTTAGTCAACGACAGGTATGGAGTCGTCATCAAAGATGGATAGACGACGCGGCGGAGCAAGCGAGGCCCAGATACAGATCAGCAGGGATAGAAGAAGAATGAAGGCATTCATTTTTGGGTCTGAGTGTTACATTGTAGCGATGAGTGTTAGGACGCTGAGGCTGAGGTTGAAAAATCTGCACGCACTCAACAGTCGGCCAGGGCCAGCATATATGTAGGTAGTCGAGGGATACATATGACGGCATATTCCGGAAATCCGATTTTATGTGGCATTGGGTTTATTGAGGAACCAAGAATACATCGAAGATTATGGTCGTCGCTGTCCCGGCCGGGCTACCTCTGAGAGGAGCAGTTAACAGGTCAACAATCAGCAGAGTAACAATGATCCGGGGAAAACGCCGTGGCCTTCAAGATCCAAACCATTTCCACGTCATTGCTAAAGGTGGCACTTGACTTCGTCAGCCTTAAATTCTCAAAAGCATATTGCTTCATTGTCTTAACCCCGTAAGAGTCTGGGTAGGACTCGCAAAGGCCTAGAACATCTCAGCCTTTTTCGAATAGACCTTTACTGACGACTGATACATGGGCATCCAGGTGTCCAAACAGACTGGCGCACCCGGGTGGGGTCTCATACGTTCACAGCCGCCTGTGAAAATAAGATTCGTTATGTAAGCCCAATCCGTATTTGAATGAGCAAGAGATATACCTCTTCCATCTACAGAAATAACTTCTATGTACACAATTGAAGAGAGATAGTGATGTACTGTATATATAATCAATCAGTTGATCATATCTCATCAATCCATAACACCACAGTCTGCCCAGGGCCGCGAAGAACACACAATGCCCCCGCACAACACTACAGCTATACGTGAATCACTTCACACATCGTAGTATATAAATCAGAGGTTTCTCTCTTGTAGAAAGCACTTCCTTCTTACATCAATACATTGCAGAATACCGCCAAGATGGCTTCCTCCAACCCAAACATCACTCAGAACACCCCTATCTATGTATGCCCTGAGACATCAACACAGGCTAGGGTAGTTTACCCTTCAAATCAGAACCAACAGCACATTCTGCAGCCTGTCATCAACAATCAGCAGCAACTATGGCATAGTTCTACACACCTTGCACAGCCATCTGGTTTTGAGCATTGGTGGAGGAACAATACCCCGCCAAATTATCCAAGAACCCAACGATCTCTATACAGGCAGAACCCTCAAGCCCTGATAACAGCACAGAATTCTCAATATGGTCCCCAAGATCAGCCCGTTAGTGAGTTTCCACGCCCATGGGGCGGATATCAAGCCGGAGGAGAGTGGCATATTAGGTATCTACAGAAGCAGCTTCAACAACGGCAACAGCGCTCCAATCCTGATATAAATCCGATGTGGACTCAAGACTAACCATACAGTATGGATCAGTCTTATCGTCAACAGGGGTATGCCGTTCCGGGCACAACTTGGCCCTCCCCAGCTATGGGTATAACTACCTATCAACCAGTCATTCTAGCTGCAGAGAGTTCAGGGCTTCGTCTATGTAATATTCATCGAAATGGCTATGTTCAGCAGGTTTGGTATAGAAGGAAGTGATATCATAAGACAGCTCGATAAATACAGCACGGTGTTATTAATGCTGTGTTGCGTTACCAAGCCCGCTTGACCCTACATGGGTACTCAGCCACAACCTCCTCAAAATCATATTTCGTATCAACTTTGCAGATATTAGCGGGGGTGTTCCTACTAGGCCCCTCCTCCTTGCCACATAACATCTCTCTCAGTCTAATTATAAACTTTGTTCCCAATAATCGAGCCCCTTAGGGTCAGGGTAAGGTATTCACGACTCTAGAATGCAATATCAGTTCTTGGGTATCACGTTCTTTAGAGGACAGGGGTATTGACCGAAATCATCAAGCGAAGGAGCTAAAACCAGATCTTACGGATTATTGGTCAACCTCAAGTCCTATGATCGGTAGCCCTGAGTCTAAAGCACGCTAGTATTTGTCATCATACAGATGGCCTTGATTGGGCGGAGGCTTGGTCATGGTCGTGATAGCAAAGGGTGAAACTGACACTGTTTTTATGGGCCCAACCATTGAGCCGTGACCAAAGAGTCCAACACCATAACTAGGTTTGCGGCCGTGTTTGTGCCAATACTTACGCATGCAAAATCTTCCCAAATAACGGAATAGCCATACGACACAGTGTTCAACCAGGCGGAGAGCTATCTCGCTAGCCTCGACGTTACTTTGTTCGCAGATGACTTTGACTATGGCGAGAGCCTTCACTACGAAGCGAGCCCTGTTATCAGTGACGCGATTCCCTCGCACGGCTCGGATCCAGCAATCTTGAACAGCTCTACGCAATATACAACCCTTTCAATTACTGGAGATGACCTGGCCCTTCCATCTCTAGCACCAAATCTCGAACCGCCTTCTTACAAGCCCGGACAGCGATTCCCCTCCAGCGCAGTAAAAGTGCTCAGGGGCTGGCTGTCCAGTCATATACAGAACCCTTACCCCAAAGTCGGCGATGTCGAGATACTCGAGAGACGGTCGGGCCTCCGTAGGCAACAGATCTTGACGTGGTTCGCAAACGCGCGTAGACGCCAAAAGTTCCAGCCTCCTCAAACTTCTACAGTCTCTGCCCTGCTCTCCGGCGATCATGCGCCACCCCGACCACCTACTCCGTCTGTCATTCACATGAATCCCCTTCAGAGATGGCAGAACTCACCTCCCGAACACGACCCAGTAAATACCTTTGCCCTACAGCAGGCCGCGGCCAACTTCTCATCAGACCCGGATACAACCAACACCCGCTGGCTGGACGGAGACGCCGCTTCATCAGTCTGTCACAGCACGGGTGGATCAAGCCGCAGCTCTCAGTCTCAAAGTTCTATCTATTCTTTTGATTCCCAAACATCACGAAAGTCGTTCCGTCAACTGAGGAAGACCAAGAGGCGGAAGAAACGAACAACAGCCCAGACCAAAGACAGCCGTCTTGATCCCCTACTCCGTGTCAGGCATCCTTTTCAATGCACCTTTTGTACTGAGACATTCAAAACAAAGTACGTCTGGCAGCGCCACGAAAAGTCCTTGCACTTGTCATTGGAGCAATGGGAATGCTCCCCGAACGGTCCTACCGAAACGAACGCCCAGTCGCGACCGGTCTACGTTTTCTGCGGTCTTGTCAACCCCGATCCGAGCCATCTCGAATCCCACAACGAGAACATATGTAGGGACCGTCCGCGTGAGGAAAGGATCTTCACCCGCAAGGACCATCTTCTTCAGCACTTGAGGCTCATGCACGACGCTCAATTCATCGACCTGATGAAACACTGGAAGCTAGAGGATGACAGTATACAGTCTCGCTGTGGGTTTTGCAATCTCAGCCTGCACACGTGGGGAGATAGAGTTGATCATCTAGCGGATCATTTCAAGAATGGATCTACCATGGCGGAATGGAGTGGGGATTGGGGGTTTGAGAGCCTGATATCGAACATGGTTGAGAACGCCATCCCTCCTTGTAAGTTGTCTTGAAACTCCTCTCATGAAGTCTGCGAGTAGCCTGCTGAACGGTACAGACCTTATCCACTACGAACAGAATTCGCCATTGCCTTTTACTACGCGTCAAGGAGCACCTAATAGCCCCAGCGATGCGTTTGAACTCCTTCAGGTTGAACTGGAGTACTTCTTTGTTAACTACAGCGAGGCTAATCGCCATGAACCATCCAGCGAAAGGCTTCAGTACGAGGCTTGCTGTATCATATTCGGGGCCGAGGTCCTACCTTCTGACACAACGGCACCCTCCTGGCTACGCGACCTCATTCTATCGAACGACCACATCACTGGTGAAGCTCGACTACGGCCCATGAAAGACTCCGCCAGGTCTCGGCTGACCTCTCTCAGCATCCATGGAAAGACCAATATCTTTGACAAGTGCCCTTTGGAAGCGCAGCTACGAGAGTACGTGGATGCAATGCTTCTCTTGGACCTTGACATAGGCGATGATCAGCTCCAGGAAGAGGCTTGTCAGATTATGTATCGCATGCCAAACTCCTCTTCCATATTTGTCAAGCTTCTAGTCGGTCTTGTCAATAGCTCCACGGGTTGGCTGGCACCTTTTCGTCGTCGTACGAAATTGATACCGGTTAAAAGCGAGATGAGCTCTCAGGCGGCTGATCAAGCCACCAGTCAAGCGGCCATGAGCGGATCGAACAGACCAGGTCAGTTCGACGACCATTTACACACGTTGGGCCATGATTTGCAACAACATGCCACAGATTCTTTGGGAAACGCCGGGAGCTTCCAGAGTATGGAAACACCAAAGGTAGCAATCTTCAACGAAGGCAATATGCACCGAGGCCTGGCCAGAGGACTCTCTCGGTTTGTGGCAAGTGCCACTTCACCATACAACCCGACAAAGCATATCCCTACTGATGATGAGCTTCAACACCAGGCACGATGGATTATGTTTGATGAGTAAGTGGGCACATCGTTCCTATTATAGCCTCCTGAAGCTGACTTGATTGTTTGTCAAAGCGACGATCCTTGGAACCAGACACCAGCTGATAATCCTGACTGGATTCGAGATTTCAAGGCAAGCATTGGTCTTTGAGAGGGTTCAAATTTGTTCTTTATTGTAGTTGAAGCCGAGATAACTCAGCTAAAAGATCGAATGAGTTCAAAGATACCTTATTGCAGTGCCCGGCCAGAAGAAATAGCACACCATTAGTCTTGCTAGGGCCAAGGGATCGATAATAAGTAAGAAAAAGATAAGGCTTATATATTAATTATAGGTTTCATAGTTTAGCAATTAATAAAGATTCTCCTGGTCTTAGGTAATTACAAACTAGTTGCCCAAAAATCGAAGACCTTTACAGCACTTGGCATTCTAATCTATTATAGAATCATATCACCAAATGGAAATACCAATAGCTAGCTTCTATAACTAGATAGACTCTGACCAGGTAGATTCTGATCAGACAAGACGGATAGTTCCCCAATTCGCCTGAACCGTCACGTCGGCCTGATGCAAACTCATTTTCCCTCTAGCTATACGTGAAAGGTCGCCAATACGACCTTCCAAATGCCGAAACCCTCTGGGCTTCTGGTCCAAGATCCCATTCATTATGCCCGTATACGCTTTGAATTCATTCAGCCAGACTGGGCAATCCTTATAATATCCCTTCAGTGTCAGGGTAAACATTCCTATCCGAACATACTCTTGATCTCCAATTTCTTCTGTCTTCTCAATATCAGCGGAGTGTCGGGGTCGCTCTTGGACTATCAGGGCGTGCAGGTCGAAGAACTCATAATCGCCCCTTCGATCAACACGGTCTTCTGGACGTTCGAAGATATTCGTACCGGACTCTTCGAGAAGCGGCAGTACGAAGCATGATGGAGAAAAATCTGTACACTCGCTGTTCCGCTCGCGAATAGGCAGGGTGATCAGCGACGGGCCACGCCGATGGTGTGAAGTTGAAAAGAGGAAGCCATTAGATATCACGCGGGCGTATTGGGGATTGTGCGGGTTCTGAAGCCATTCATCGTGTGCATTGGAAGCCGCAGTCTCGTCGTCAAACTCTTCATACTGCGCTGGAATGAGGAAGCAGGAGATGTCCAGTGATGTTGACCCTGGTTTTCCATATATGTCGCTCCCGAAAGCTTCATAACTTCTTGCGCTTAGATGCGCCAAAGTGTTGACCTCATATCCGTCGTAATCGTCGCTGGCCGGCTCAAGCATTTCGTCGTCGCTGGTCGGCTCAAGTATTTTTTCGCCGGTGAAAGGATTACTGCTTGCACTTTCGATCATCGACCTGAACATGGACATTTCATCAGATTCAGGCCAATCCAAAGGTCCAGGACAAGCCGCCCACGACCACGAAGGAAAATCGCCAATGGCAGGTCGATTGTGTGAAGGAAAGAAGAGATTGGGATGCCAAAGAAGGTCATGCGCCCAAGATGTCTCCCGTAACCCTGCCAGAAATCTTTCACGAGTTCGCTGGGCGAATAACTGAGCAATCCCCGAAATGGCAAACAGTCTGTCCGTTTCATGTGACAAGTCGTTGAACATGAACTCTCTGACAAGACTGGGCCATTTGCCAGCCAGATCGCGCCGTTTGGCAGCGATATTTGTGCGAGAGATAGTCCACCCAGGGACGGTTTCTGAGGTCGATAATTCATCGCACTCCCAGAAAAGCACGGCATTGCCCAAGTACAGGATTTTGGACGATAGCAATCGTTCCTGAAAAACCCAGCCTCTGGTGTTAACTGGAGCATCAGTAACACCTTTCTCCCAGTCCCAAAAGTTGCGGACGAACGCATGGGTCTTCGGACCAGTTGTCGCCTTGTGCCTGGTGTATGTTTCCGACCAGCGGAGAAAGGTGTTAGGCTCCCGATAGAAGGACAAACCAGCGTTCGGATATTCCCAGCATATGCTAAAGGTGCAAATAGCATTCGTGTAGACGTCCATCATGGTCGCCACCTCGCTTTTGAAGTCTTCGGCTGAGTCCTGAATAATACAAAGGGAATCGATCCATATGTATCGGATATCTAATGCACGACAGAGCGCAAAGACATCCTGATAGGTACGGGGGAGAAGATCATCTGGCTGTGGCGTCAAGTACTGGGGTCGATTTGACTTTCCTAGCTTGGGTGTGCCCTTTGGGTCCGGTGACCATCGATGGGATAGTGCAACATAGTCTGAGGGAACCAGATTTTTGTGGCGCGTTTCGATCAGGGACCATGTTTTAGCCTTGCTACCATGAGTGTAGAGCAGCCGTGTTGGCAAGTTACGTGGGTTGGGATTCAATTTCTCCCGCGATTTGCATATTGGGTGAGCTTTAGGACATTGATCCAGCCAATTCTTCACCGTGGTAAAGGTCGCCTCGGAGAAAAGGTCACCCTCCAGAAACTGAGCTTCTGCCTCTACACGATTAGATTGTTAGCAATGAACGTTAGACTTGTCATCAGGGTTATTACCAAAACACTCTTTGGTCGTTCTAAATACCTGCAGACCAACTCGCTTCTTTTCGTTAGTTGGCAGAAGAACCGTGATATGCACCAGGCCTTGAACGTGATCAAGCCATGTGAAAAAGGGTTGGTGCGTCTCTCCGCGGCAGGAGACCATAGGCGAAGATCTCAGTTCATACCAGACAGCTCGGCAAATCGGACATCTCTGGTCAACAGAGTCGCAAAGTGAATCCCACGATGGGTGTATCAATCTGGGATGGCGTGTTGTTGGTATTTGGTCCGGTGGAAAGGGCGGCTCTTCTTCACACGAGAAAGCATCCGAATCCTCGTCAACACGAGTAAACAAGTCACAGCATGTGGTACATAGAGACATTTTCCCTATGCTAGAAAGGTTCGCATGGGATGGAGGGTGGAGCAACACGCTTGTAGAGGCCCAGTGCGACAGGTTTGTGGTGCGTTTAGATGATGGAAAGGGTGAAGAGTAGAATGATGAAGCAGCGGCAGTTGGACAGGCATTTGGCCTTGGTTATAGATATTATATACCCTTCTGTCGAAGAGGCTGATTATCTTCAGACATGATAAATCATTCCCCGCGTTGGGCATCGCTAATCATTGGGGGCATAGCCTCGACTGCGCCGCTCGGCTCTGCATTGTACTTTACAGTCGGCAAACCACCTGGCACCAACTAAGAACCCTGCATTTGCACATTTGCACACCTTCAAAGCCAACACAGCCTCTGCCACAAAATACGCATGGCGTGATATTTAGTAATCTCTTGGACAACCCAATTGCCCAACAATCGAAGATTTTCACAGAAATTGGCATCGTTAAGCCTTCGACGTAATTATTGTCTTAATCTCACCCGTGATAAACTTGTACATCTTCCAGGCTTGTGTTGTAGAGTTCCATTTCAAACGAGGTCGCAAGTTTTGCGATAGTCAAATACAGTTCCGCATACGCCAGGCTATGTAGGCCCCTGTTTAGTGCAGTGGACAAAGAATTATGGAGATTGGCTTACTTTATACCAAGACACTGCCTTGTTCCTTTGGTGAAGCTGCATATATACTTACTGAGGTGCATTCCCTCTTTAGCAGCTCTAACCCATCGGTCAGGATCAAAGGTATTGGGGTTCGGGAAGATTGAGGGATCCAGATGGACGAGTACAGTGGACTCGCTAACTGGAGTCTGATGCTTTTGCGTCAGCTTTGAATCCTGTAAGTGAATCTCGGTATCGGTATTACACCAGCCGGAATAAGCCAATCTTCATATTGCAAGGCTTCATTCGGAGAGACTCTTGGGAGTCTGATGGCAGGTCCATGAGCAAGTCGCAGGCCTTCTTGAACACACCCAGTCTGACAGAAATCACGCCAATCGTCAGTACCAACATCTGAGAAGAGTAGCGTTTCATTAAATCGAGACTTACAACGTACGGCAGAGTCTCGAGTTGGCTGTAGGCCCACTGCCCATCAGACCCCTTTTTGACAGTGCTCAGCTCGCCCCGAAGCTTCTGCAGAAGGGGCTTGTTACGCAACAAATGAAACATGACCACGCTGATTGACCTGGCGGTTGTTTCTGTGCTCGCACAGATCACCGTCACTCCCTCGTCGACCAAGCGGTCCACCGTTTTTTCTTCGGTCGGGATGTCGGGATCCCCTAGGGCTCCGACAATAACTAACTTTGACTTGACATTGTATATATCCTTCAATGACTGGAGGATCTCAACCTTGATCTCCTCTTGCGACTCGAGCAGAGCCGCGGCCCCGGGCTAGATCATGCGGACAATTAGGATAGGCAGACTGTTGATGGCAGGATTACAGTGGATCAAAGACGCGTGTCGGTTTATAGGATCCCATTGTTGCTAGTATCAATGACATCTCTATCAACCATACGTTCTTCCATAACAATCTTCCTGTAATATTGTCATCTGCTTGGAAGGAAAGTTACCAATAGTGACCTCCCTCTGGGCTTCGCTTTCTGGTATATCTGCACCCTCCCCAAAAACATTGTCAAGCTCAAACTCGTCCCTAAGGACCTCACGAGTGGAAAGTATGAGTGATTCAAATCGCCTTCCCGGTACTGACTCTCGTCTCCTTAGCCACCACCTCTCAATCCATTCTTCCTTGGGCATCTCATTTCGCCGCAGCAAGTTCACCTGATAGTTCAAAGGATCCCTAAGCCACAGTGGTGTAACATAGAGGTTCGAGCAGAAGACCCTGGACATCGCACTGCCCTGATGAATCGCGTTGCGGCATATGTTTCTCAACACACCATTCCACAATGTGTGCCTGCTTGAGACACTGAGTGTAACGTCGCGCAATTCGAGGTTTCCAAGATTGGGGTGGCGCTCCATGAAAACCAACAAGTCATCGGGATTGATACAAAGACCACGGAACACCAGAGTCTTTAGTTGTGGGAGGTAGAGACGCATTTCGACCATGTGCTTGAGGACTGCCCTATATTCGTTGAGTCGACACTGTCCATCGTAGGCCTCATACTCGAGGGTCTGAAACATATGCAGATCCAACGTTTCAAGGTTGGGCATGTGCTGTAGAAGAAGGGCGATGCCGGGAAAGTTGTCTCGGCAGAGAACTTGCGGCATAGTGTCCCCGTAGCGGCCTCGGATCTCGGATCCTTTCTCGGCAGAAATACGAGAATCGTACTCTGGATCTGAATCCCAATCACTGTCATCAGTGTCATCTGCCTCGTCGTCTGTTGCGACACCGTGCATCTCCTGCCATTCAACCTCATCCCAGATCTGTTGCCACTGAAGTCGCTGCCGGCGCCTCTCTCGACTACCAACCTTCTGGCCATAGACCTTTAGCAACCGCTCCCAACCGTGGTCCATACGGGTGGAGAAACTCAAGGATAGATATTTGAGCAGGCTCAGTGATGCAGAGAGACCAACGTCGAGCAGTTCTGGTAATCCGACCGTGATGTCATAAGATGGAACACTGCAACCTGTGGTATTGCTGAAAATATGCAAATAGCGGACTTTGATGCCACTTCGGCACAAGGCTATCATGGTCAAGCGATAAACCTGAGAGGCCCAAGCCCAAAGCCGCTGCCGGTCTGGGTGTTCAATGTGACGAGCGACTGGTCTCGAGAATAGACCCGGCCCGTCCACGAAGCGTGCATCCAACTCTATGGTATCCAGTAAAGAACCTTGTTGCCATTTGAAGACTGACGCTAGTCGATTGACGATCTCGTCCTCGGCTGATATAGGAGTGTTGTCATATGAGCTGCTGTGAGCTTTCATCCACTCGAGAGTACACTCTAATTGCTTTAGTTGCTGCTCGGTGCATTCCAACATAGGCCTCTCCAACTGCGTGGCAACACAATCGCCATACAGGTTCGAAAGGGTAGACTCAGGTGGGTAAAACCGCCCATTGGCTTGCGCGTGCTCGGTTGAGGTGATGGCAAGCGTCTCAGCCATGACTCGCACATGGCGGACATGACGGCCCAGTAACTTATCTCGGCGAAGAGCTTCGAGTGAGGATAGGCTTGAGGACGTAAGATTTGTCGTTTGGCGCGTTAAAAAGCCATGAAATCGCGGTCCGGAGGTCAATGCACACGTACTTTTGTTTACAAGCCTCAGGTTTAGAATGGATTCATGAGGTAAATAGTCAAGAATGCGTTCAACGAGCTCTTGCGGAAGATGTGAAAGTAAGACTTTGTTAAATTCCATGGCTTTTCTCTCTGGTCTGTTGAGAACGTTCAGGGGGGTAAATGAAGCATGAGTTGTGAGAACGATGAGAATTGGTAAAAGAACCTTGATGTTGCGAAAATGGGGCATCGCCAAATGCAAACGCGAAACCCCTAAAGTGGGGCTGACCTAGCCAATCAGGTTAAGCTTCCGGTCAACCAACTTGGCGTCAATTCTAGCTCTAGGGTAGGTATGGAAAGGAAGAATCTTTCAGACATGGCTATACAATTACAAGAACTGTTCACATCACTGGGATAACGCGGTTCCGGTAGCCGTCATTGAAAAGATGGCCATAGGCTCTGCGTCTAAAATCCATCACGAGACATCACCCGCAAATCTCTAACACTTGTAATCTCAGCCAACTCCTTCGAGGTGGTGCTAGAGCCACGCGTGATGTCACTGTCACAGCCACTAATGTGGCTGCATGGTGAGACAGTCAGACTTCAAAAGAATCAAGCATCTTTAAACCCCCAACTAGGCGTGCCAATTTCAGCGGCAACGTATCCCTACAACTAACTCGACGTCAACTCTATCAACTCTGCTGGCTCTAGATTCATAATTTCTTTCATTACTACACTTTTTGTGGCCCAACTCCGCTCTTCAAAGCGGGCATCTCCTTCGAGACTGACCTAGAGGGCTCTGAGATTCTATTGTTCAGGCAGGTATGCGAAGGAAAGTGCTATTTTGATCTCATGTCGGCGCAAAACTAGTAGCATCAGATTCTAGTAGAGGCCTGGTTTGACCATGCTGAGAACGTTAAGTGGTATCTGAATGGAAACGGAAGGACGGCGTCAGGGAGGAAAAGGGAAGCGGTGTTATCAAAGGTCGTACGGCGGTTTCAATAACGCCAAGAACACCTAGAGGCTGGGAGAGTGTCACCGAATTGAGCCGTTTGAAGGGGGAAATGGTGGAAGAAAGAGAATAGACTATACCATAGAAGAGCTCGAGTGAGCAAAGTTAGTACCCGGGATTAATTAGTCTCAACACCATCATCAATATAACGGGCATCTTTCAGCTCGAATAACTTATTATTAATTGTGAATTGATAGCTTGGGTATTATAGACAAAGTAGACACTTTCAAGTCGGCCGTCTCGCTGCATCATCAACATGCCACCCCCTGTCTCTCCTCTATCAGCTCGCCATCACTGCCAGTAGCCTTAGACGCAGTGTTCACATAGGGTCTCTTGGTCGAATCCAGGCTTTGAAGGTAGAAATGGCCTATTTGACTTCTTGTTGCCGAAGTTTGAGTATCGTGTCGTCGCTGGAGATCTCGAAGGAGGGCGTAGAAGAAGGATGTGTTCGCTACTATGCAAGCGCAAAGAATTTCCACGGCGGCCCACTGTGGTCATATTAGTAGACAAGCCTTGTAGGTGATGGGGGAGGTCGTCGCACTATTGATCGAGACTTCTGCGATAATGATTGATTCAAGATGAGCGGTAGACGAAGCGTCGTAATCACGATTACCACGCCACCTAGGCTGAACAAGAATCCAAGTTGGAGTTTACTAACATGCCGTTAGTAGAGGAAAAGTGAGAGATTGGAGAGAAATAACGTTTTAAGATCCAGCTGCACAGTCCGCAACGTTGGGAAGGGTAGGATAATAAGCGCGATATCGGAGACAATGTTGAAGACGCCCATGGTGATCAAGTTGGCAAAGGCTCTCGAGCAAGCAGGTTCTGCATATTGTCAACTTTGGCACTTCACAAGAACAGGAGATGAGAGCTGAGGGCGCTGGGGAACGGGACGTACGTGAACTCTTAGGACCAAGCTCCCACATCCTGGCAACATTAGCAATGCACTTGATGCGTAGCTGTCATGGGTCTTACAAAGACATGGGCCGACACTCGAGCAGTGTGGTGATCAAGACTGCAATATAGCTGAGAACGATGAACCACCAGAACCCTCTGATCACAGCCTTGCTGCTGACGAATCGGGAGTAGAAAGAGAGGAGACTAAGTTTAAGGCACCACAAACTACGGCTGTCAGCATCAACCAAAGGGCCATGTTCCAACGAGACCATACAACAATGCGTAAAAGAGACGCGAGGGAATAAGTAACTGGAGCGACGTGGCCCGAGCATTTTCCATGTCCCCGACACTCATCCCTTGCGAAGTAGCCTCGTCCTTAGTCGGAAAGTCCCGACCGTGACTCGGGTTGAGGGTAAAGGACACGCAGATACAGGTGGTTCTGGCAATGAGGGGGAGAAGAGAGAAGGCCATCCAGACATCATCCTCGTGCCATGTCCTGTGGCAAGTTTGGTGGACCTTGCATCGACGAAAGGCTCGGTATGCGCATCGGAGCAGGATCAGCGATCCGCATATTGTCGTAACGGTTATATCAAAGGCGAGATCCGACGAAAACGCCATCGTGAGGTTGTTGTTCAGAGATACGGGGTGTGACCACCACCCAGGCCAACACAGAAGGCTTTGGCTGCAATTATATTCCCCCTTCCACACGTGGCCTGGACATGTCACCTGGAAATTACCTCCTGATAAACTGTTCCTAAACCCATCGGCCGACCCAAAGACGGCTTGGTAAAACCCGTTAGGTCAGGGTCGCTTAGGCTAGTCTTGTGCGGTTCCGGATGGTGGCTTGTCACAGAAAACGCCATCTGTCAGGGGAGAGAGTCAGTGCGGCTCCCGTTACCGATTCAAGAACCGTTGGCGTCTGTCACTTGAGGTGCATCCACGTGGACATGGCGCCATTAAGCCAAGCCTTCAGGGCATACCCCTGAGGGAGAGGTGATGTGATGACACTCGGTGAGTACGCACGGCTTATCCGTAGTTCATCCTGAATCGTTGATAGCCCCAACCTTGTCCAGCTGGTGATGGTGATAGAGGAGGCCCGAGGCCTAGATTGGCTCCTCCGTCGCGGTTCGTGAGTTGAGCTTTGTCCATTGCGGGGTAAAGCAGCTCGTCAACCTGGTCGAGTATGGAGTAATTCCCCACCACTGAAATGCCCAGACCTTAAGACCAGACGTTGAATGACTCGTTCACCCCTGCTCAATTTTGACTTCGAGGCCTTGCTAGCGCCCTTTCGCGGTGCTAATTCCGTCGAGTTCATGATCGTGACAAGTCTCGTCTCTCGCTTAGACAGGATACGTGTGCTTGGACCGCTTGAAACCCGGTCCTCGATGGGATAAATGTGCCAGATCGTGCTTGGACCCCGAGATGTTCATCGGAGCTCAGACGCAATTGGTAGGCTTGGGTCAAATTGGGTGAAACTCCCGATGCGTCTAGCCGTCTACATGCCTAGATCATCGTCTTTGAGACATCAATGCGCACCAAGGGTCTTTGAATAGCGTTTGGCAGCTCAAGAAGCGTGGGAGCACACGGGGGTAAGCCAGCAAGGCCGCCTCTCACATGGGATCGGAATAATTGGTCAATCGCACTGACCTAGGCAAGTTCTGTAAGCACCTTATAGTTATTAATACCTATTATCAGGGGCCAAAGCCTTTATGCGATTATCTAAGAACTAAGTATTGTAGTAGCTAGTATTAATACCATCTTCTGGCTTAGCTATCCCATCAAGGGCCAGCCTTCAACCATGACAAAGAAGACATTTGCT
The DNA here is from genome assembly GCA_013186415.1 of Fusarium sp. NRRL 66088. Lineage (NCBI taxonomy): Eukaryota > Fungi > Ascomycota > Sordariomycetes > Hypocreales > Nectriaceae > Fusarium > Fusarium sp. NRRL 66088. The sequence goes on along the minus strand of JABCKD010000780.1, from coordinate 12,030 downwards.
AGCACTACTACTATATCTCAGATCCTGCCTCAAAACATTTATTCCTGGTACCGCTTCGAAACTTCCACAAACTTCCTAGCAGGGACCTTGGCTTCAAAGAGATTGTTAAGCGTTTCTTGGGTCATCCCTTTAAGTTCAGGAAGTCTGAAAAAGGTCCAAGCTATCATGCTCATAGTCAGGCCCCAGGGTAGGAATGCCGCTTTGCCCTTCAGGTCAAGCTCGCTGGGGTTGAGCATGTATGGCGACACGATAGTATTGATGATGGACAGGAAGTAGTAGGTGTTTCGGCCGAGAGCGATAGTCTTTGTTCGAAGGTTGGCTGCTCCAACGTTGGCAGCGATGCCGTATGGAATTGGTCCAATGCTTACACCTATCATAATCAACGTTACATCATGGTCCTCTACTAATGTTGCTCATGCGCTTACCATAGATGAAGAACCAAATTAGTAGTAACGAACACTGGGCCCATCTGACTGCGGCTCCTCTGGACGTTTCTGTCGCGAAATCTAGAAAGGCAACTAGCCCCATGATTGGAATCATGGCGCAGAGGCCTCCAAGGTAAATGGACCTCCATCCATACTTGGTCATGACGAACCACGAAGAGACTGTTCCCACAAAGGCCAATCCGGCGTTGCCTACTCAGCTCTTCGTTAGCTATCTGAATCGTCCGTCTTGACAGAACAAAGGCCAGGGACACTAACCAATCGACAGGTAGAACGAATCTGCCGTTGGAAGACCGGCTAGGGTAAAGAAGTAGGTGATATAGTTTTGAATGACCAGTCCTAAACTCGTCAGCCAGATACTCTATTTTGCGGCTTCTCAGCACCAACCTGGCAGAATCTGGCAACCCCAGCTAATCATGGCGATTTCAGTGCGGCGAAGGTTGGTCCCCTTGAAACAGTCCCAGTATGACCCTTGAATTTGTTGAGCGCGTTCACCCTCGACTGTGCGAGTGATCATGGCAAGTGTGTCCTTGGGGTCGATGACATCGAGAGGTGCGGAAACCAGCCTGGAAAGGGACCGTTCCGCCTCCTCAAAGCGTCCCTTACGGACCAGCCACCAAGGAGACTCCGGGGCAAAGTAGGTTATAAGAGCCATTGGAACTGGCCACGCCCACTGAATCGCATATGGGATCTTATAGGCCCATTTGCTGTTGAGCGACAAGGTACCGGACAGAATGCCGAAGCAGATTAACTTTCCCATGACCCAGCACAAGTTAACGTAGACGGTCAAATATCCCTTGAGTCTGAGAGGAGCGATATCGGCAGCGTACGTGGGACTGGCGGCAGCGAAGATTCCGCATGGGATGGACCTGTTCAAGTCAACAGTCAGCAGATGCAAGCTGGATGAAGGGGATGGATAACCAGGAGAGCTTACAGGAAGAAACCCCCAACCAGAATTGTGGCGATGTTTTCGGCAAAAAAGAGAATGAAGACGAATCCTAGTAGAGCGCCATGGCTCGCGATCATCAACCTCCTCAAACCCCATTTATCTGCAAAGTAGCCATTGCTGAAGACGCCAATGATAAGCCCGCAGAGGCCGGCCATGGAGACACCGACTTGCCACCGTGCCGGGATGGAGTAGTTGCCGTTAGGAAGCTGTTCTCCGAACTGCTTCTGAAATTGGGGCTGTGCGTAGAACGAGTTGGACAAGAGCACCATGTATGAGTCCATGATGGTCGCGCTTGTGACACCGACGGACCATGCGACGGCCTTTCGGTAGTAGCGAAAGGCGTCTCGGATGCTCAGGCTTGTTTCGACATGGTTGGCCTGGTCGGCAGCTTCATCAAGGCGGTGCGCAGCCTTTTCGGACGTCTTGTCCGGGCCGACCATCTCGACATGCTCGTTCGAGATTGACTTGTCCATGGTGGAAAGAGGAAGGTTGGTATCGTGTGCGTGGTCTTGGTGAGCGAAGGGGACTTGAGATGCCACTTGAGAACCGGGATAAAGAAATAGGGACTTGGTGGTGTGTTATATCACCGTCGGACTGGATATGAGAGTCCCTGGCAGATGGCGCAGTCCCAAGGGTAGAGTGATGCGATGCCCCGAGGTAGTTCGGTCTTCAGAAACCCCGCAATTCATTAAGTTGGGAGGTAGGATTTACCCCATGGGGGATCTGAGATTGTTGCCATGGTCTGGGGTTGAAGCTGCACCAACCCGAAGTTGGTCGTGACGATCAGGGTTTGTTGGCGAGTCATGTGGCTGTATGGATACCACTAGTGAAATATCGTTCACCGATGCCCGACTACCGACCTGACCAATACTAACTAGTGGAGGTCGATGGATGGCCGACTGCCGGAGGGGCAGCTGTCGGGAAACGATGCCTCGAGGTCGGATCATCATGTCGTAACGTCATTGGGCCGGACAAGATTGAATCTTTGGACCTTGAAGACATGGATCAGGTGGTCTTGGATGGCCGACTAGCGGACATGAAGCAAGTTTCGTTTCGGGGAACAGGGCCTTCGGCAAGTATGTCGGTACATTATTGAGCTGAGAGGGATAGATGAAATTGCTTGATGAGATTCAATTGTTCTACACATCGGCGGCCGTGATGCTATGGTGTGTTGATAATGTGTGCTTTGTTGTAATTGAAAGCAGGCCTTCGATGGGAAAAGAGCTAGAAGGTCGTGTTACTGACAAAACAACAATAGTTCTACAGAGTAGCGGCCACATAAACAAAAGCCCAAGTTCTATTCACTACGCCCAACTAGCCTAGCCTACTCCTTATGGCCATTAACCAGCTCCGACTTCTTAGCAAAGTCGCCCAGCCGGGTATGAACCGGCTCATCTCCAATCTCAAGCATCTTGTCCTCTAACATCTTGGTCATCTTCTGCACGACAGACTGGTATTTCGGGTCGTTGTAGCAGTTGAATAGCTCCAACGGATCCTCCTCGCAGTCGAAAAGCTCCCACTCCTTCTCTTCGCCTCCGGGGCGAGCACCCTCCATTCCTAGATCCTCGTTGTACCAATAGATCAGCTTGTAGCGTTGGTCGCGTACTCCGTAGTGAGCATAGGCTTCATGGATGATATCCCTATGCATCCAGTACCTATGGTAGGCAACCTGCTGCCAGTCCTCTGGTGTCTGACCTTGTAGTAGTGGCTTGAAGGATACGCCCTGCATATAGGATGGAATGCGGATACCGGCGAGTTCGAGGAACGTCGGGGCAAAGTCGACATTGCAGATAATATCCTTACATACCGACGACTTCTCGATCATTCGAGGGAATCGGGCCATAAATGGCATCTGAAAACTCTCCTCATACATAAACCGCTTGTCGAACCATCCATGCTCGCCTAGGAAGAAGCCCTGATCTGAGCTATAGATCACTAGGGTGTTATCCGTAAGACCTTCGGCATCGAGCCAATCCAACATACGCCCAACGTTATCATCGATGCTTTGAATAGTGCGAAGGTATCGTTGCATATACCTCTGGAACTTGAACTCGGCGAGCTCCTCTTTGGTCTTGAAGGTGAAAACCTCGCCGGATTCTTTGCAGATAAGTCTCATCTTTGTGACATCTTCTGGTGCAGGAATCTTGCGGTCATTCCACCACCACAGATCAATCATCTTTTGACCGATCACGTCCGCCGGACCTTCAGGTTGAACAATGCCGAGATCTGTGTATGTGATATCGTTCGCAATCCTCATCTTTGCAACCTTGGCTGCCTTGGCTCGGTTCTTGTAGTCGTCGTTGAAGGTATCGGGGAGACGGATAGGGTCTTTGTAGAGGTCTTTGTGTTTCGGGTCGTACTCCCAGCTCCTATGAGGGGCTTTATGGTGGCACATTACGAAGAACGGTCTGGACTTGTCGCGGTTCTTCATAAAGTCGAGGCACTTATCAGTGATGATGTCGGTGGCGTAGCCTTGGACTTTCGTATTACCAGAGGGCTCGATGAAGCCGGGGTCCCAGTATTCTCCTTGTCCTGGAACGATACTCCAGTAGTCAAACCCGGTAGGTTCGCATTCCTTGCCTTCTCCAAGATGCCACTTGCCGACCATTGCAGTTTGATAACCCCCAGTGCGGAGTTGCTTCGCCACGTTGGGTAGGTTCTTGTTGATCTTGGAGTCGAGAGTCATGACACCGTTGACATGATTATGCGTTCCGCAGAGGATAGCAGCCCTAGAAGGCGTGCAGATGCTGTTGGTGACATAGCAGTGGTCAAAACGCATGCCCTCGTTGGCGATTCGGTCGAGATTTGGGGTTTTGTTGATACCAGCGCCATAACACGAGATTGACTTGGCGGCATGGTCATCTGCTAGGATGAAAAGAATATTGGGGCGATTCTGGGGCTCCATGGTGTTTGTGGAAGTGACGGGCTAACGAACTGGAGAAAAGTGTGGTAGTTCACTTTGTTGGGGGGCTTAAGCTGTATATTATGTCTTGGTGGAAATCGCTCCGAACTACGGTCAGACTCTGATCGGATCTCCAAATCACGCAGAGCTCAAATAACGACATGTCATGAGGGGTGAACATGACTAGCTCGGCCCGGACGCTGCGTGGAAATGACAAGTGATGGGACCGGTAGTCGGATAACCGACGATGACCGGTTGCCGAGTCCACAGGCATCATGTGTTCAATCCATCCTCTCAGAAATAGTTTCCGTCCGTCTGAAGAGCGGGGTCATCCATGCCCATCTCATCTTGTTGCCAGAAAGACCAGAAATCTGGCCCGAAAAATGTCGTGTCAAACATGCCTTGAGGCAATACTGTCATGGTTTCCCCAGGATTTGGGACTAGCTCATACCCAGTGCTCGGGGCGCCCGAAGTGATAGGGTCTCCAACTGACTGCTGCCACTGGAATCCCCGAGTTTGGCTGGGGGTTTGCTGGGAGACCCCTGCCCAGTTCCCTAGGTGATCTTGGTTCGGCCCAAAACCGGAACGTTGGGCGGCGTGAGCGCTGTCGTCGAGGAACCTAGCACGTCGGAGTATGCTGTGAGAACCAAGTGCCTGGCGACGTTTTGCGACGCGAGCATATCGAGGTTGGCGCTGTCCCGTCTCCTCGTCCAGATCCGAGGAGTCACCGCTTCCCTGTTCCTGACCCGTAATGACTGACTGTATGACTCCCTCCAGTTCTTTGATGAGGAGCTGGGGGATTGCAGACGTGCTATCCAGTTCTCTCATGATTCTCAGTGACGAATTGGTTTGTTCTAAAGCATCCGAGATGCTGATACCGGTGTGGGGAGGGTTCTGGGAAGATCTGCTGATAAATAGGAGTAGTCGGGAGGCATGGTAACCGCAGATCGCAAGGTCGATGCAGGCTACTTGTAATCTTGGGTTGAGGGTGCTAGCATCGTGAAGGATCGAGATGATGGCTCGAGCATGCTGAAGACAGGAGGCGACGGCGTTTGCGACGTAGTTTTCCGGGACGCTGGCTATGATGGTTGCAGGAGCGGACTCCTTGTATCCGGTCAGAAATAGCCTGTAGGCATCACAATGGCTTTGATGCCACGCCAAATGAATCGCCAGATACCTTGATACCCAGCGAGAGCGAGAATAGCGTTGCAGCTCTGTGGTAGAGTACCTCTGTGGGAGAATCTTCTGCAACTCGTTGACAAATCGGTCCACCATCATGTCTATTCTTAAAGCCGGCTGTGTTGAAATGTCGAGCTCTCTGCTGAATCTCAACAAGTCCCTCCGGATCTTGTATTGTTGGATATAAAGAGCCAGTAAGCCACCTTCCCCAACGCCATCTAGGTCCAGGGAGGCTGTTGGTTCGGTATCGGAGATATGGTCCGCATTGAAGGCTTCCTCTGGTCGAGGGAGTCGAAGGTGAACGGTATCGTAAGGGCAAAGCTCACATTCAGGCAGTCCAACGGCAAAGTGGCCATCCATCATCACCAGAGACCACATAAGCCTTCGGCGGATTTCCTGGGCTAATGGTGACAGGTCCGTCCGCTCATAAGTCAGCCTCAAGGCCGTCGCGGAACGAGCTGTCAGAGAGAAAAGTAGGAAACCGCGCTGGAAATTTCCAGTGATGATGTGATACTGCACCACAAGTGCTAGGGCCTGAATCTTGAAGATGGTGGGATGCTCCAGATTAGCCCAGATGCCGTTCTCAACTCTTGCTACCCAACTAGCAGTCGCGGATGGATGATACTTGGAGTAGCCGAGGAGAAGGGCTGATATCGCACATATTGAGTAAATCAAGGCCTCGTCTATTGTCTCTTCGAGGCATCTCTGCACTATGGCTTCTTCTTGCAGAAAGGCGTAGAACGGGATCGGGTGGATGTGCCGGAAGAAATCCACGACGAGGTGCAACCGGTCCCTCAGCGGCGGAAGGGGATGGCCATCGACAGGATACTCTGTAGAGGCGGTAGCTGAAGACGGGAGCGGCACGTTCATGTTGTTTTGCGAACCTCTTGAGGATGTGAACGAAGCATGCGGAGAGACGGCCTCTGGTGTTCCAAAGGCAACAGATCCAGCACCAGGAGAGATTGAACTAGACGATGGTTTCGAGGGACTCAGAGGACTCGATGTCTGATGTCGACGAACAATCCTCTTGGGCTCGGGGTATATGCAAGCCTTGTCTCTGCTGCGACAGCCAGCGCAAGCGGGAAGTTCGCCAGTGCATTTCATCTTCAGTGAGTGGCATTGGCGACAGGCTCGGCTACCTCGACGCTTTTCCAACACCGACGCCGACAGGGCTACTGTATCATCAAAGCTGCACTCGAAATTGAGGCGCTTGCAAGAGGTGCAGGGACAAGGACCTCCATCGCACCGGACCTGGACGGGTCAGTGGCATTCATCTCAGCCTGTGTGAAGCAGGACACTACTAACCTTCCGCGCGCGACACTGGTTGCATGTTGTTTTTGATCTCGGTGCGGGCATTGCTAGATATCGGTTTCATGCCAAGCAGAAGATAGGTCAGTTTCCTACTGTAAACCCGGTTCTCATGGGAAGCACACGGCGAGTATTCAATTGAGGATATGTAGTGGGAAGGATTTAAGTTGAAGCGTGGTTGAGGTTGAGGGGAATGATCCCGACCGAAGTGGGCCGGTTTGTCCGCTTCCACACAGACGGTTACCGCGGACTAATTCCGTATTTCCTCGCTAAGAAACGCAGCACCTTACCCTATATTTTACCTTAGCTTACCTGAAACTTGCTATAAGCTTGAGTAAAAAATAGTAATTACTTAAGATGATATATGAAGGGGAAATCTAATTGTCCCCTACTCATGTAAACCTAGCGACGACAACCGGATGCTCGTCACCAAGTTTAGCTGGACTACTGGGTGTAGGGCTGAGCAGAGAGACGATGTGAAATCTCCTGCTAGAATAACTCCCGGTTACCAACCCAAGTAAGTGGATGGATGTTTATTGGAAATGTTTTCTCTGTTATAGTTGAAGCCGAGATAACTCAGCCAGAAGATCACATCAAGTCAGTGTCAAGCTGCGATTCTTGGGGGAGATTTGGTCTAGCACGGCGCCAGATGGTGGTCCCTAATTTACTTGGTATTGATGTTTAATCTCTTCTAGCTGTTAAGCTTCTCCAAATTATCCTACCAAGTCCTAAGATCTTGTAGGGAGATAGGGGCTTTGATTGGCATAGCAGTGTGTCTCAAGCTCATCAGGCAGCGTACCGTTCAACATGTACGCTTTTCCGATGGCGTCTGTACAATTTGATGGATCCACCCGCGATGTATGCCCATAACCGTGGTGAATAACTAGACGAGCATTTTTTCCCATCTCTTTAGCCAGATTCTTGGCAGAGCGAAGGGGAGTTGCCGGTTCGTAGGTTCCCGCGATGAGGACAATCGGAGTTCTCAGTGTATGGCTCAAGTCACCACGGTGGATACCCGGCGGGTTTGGCCAGTAGGTATTGAAATGCCTGCACGGCAAGACAATCGACAGTCGGAAGGTTGCTGAAATCCAGGACTGATCTGTCATGTTGGACCAGAGGCGGTCCCACCAAAGAAGACCATCCTCGGGTTGTGGCGCGTCGAAAGCATCGGCGCAGACCACCAACCATATGAACTCTTCGGGATTGATGTGCCGGTGCAGAGGCGATGTCGGTGGATGATACCAAGCCTCCTCAACAAAGCCCGCCGCCAGCGTAGTGTTGCCTGCTTCCAATTCAAACAGCATCTGCGCCGTGTCTGGCCAGGACTTTGGATCATATAGTGCCATGTATAACCCAAGCGCGAGTTGAGAATGTGTAATGAGTGCCGGTCCGCCCGACTCGGTGAATCCTGGAAGTGGCTGTGCAATGAGGGATTGGAAGAGTACCTGCATGCGAGAATCCAAGTCGGCCAAAGTCACGGGGCCCTTCATCCTGCTACTCGGAGGCTTTGCCAAGGCACAGTACTCGGGACCGGCCTTGAGGCACTCGCCCAAGAATCCATCACGCCACGCGTCAGTGACGTTATCAAGCGAGTACCAGGCAAAGCCACCCAGCTGTCGATAGTTTTTGTAGTTGTCTGTTCCATCAAGAATCAACCGGCCGACATGATTAGGGAACATGCTGGCATAAGTCTGGCCGATGGCTGTTCCGTAGCTGATCAGATAGCCAGTTAACTCGTCCTCACCTAGGGCCTTTCTAATTTCGTCGAGATCTCGCGTCACAGAAGTAGTGCTGAGAAAGCGGCCGATATCACCGTACAGCTGATGACAGGCATAAAAGGTAGCGTTGTTGATGGCATCGACTGTTCTCAGGTGGCTTATTGGGTCATCAAGATCTTGGCGATGCTTGCGCCTCAGCAACTTCCAGCGGTCGCGGTAGGCACCGTCAGAATAACATGTCCAGGCCGGTTGCGAGGCGTTGGTCCCACGCGGATCCCAGCCGAGGACATCAAATTGCCCGTCGCTAAGTTTGTCGGTGACGCCCTCAGCTTCTGCCCACAGCTCCCCCGTTCCACTTCCACCGGGACCGCCTGGCTCAATAACGATTGTGCGTCGACTTTTGTGACCAGGTGCGGACTCTGTCTGAAATTCGGTACGATGGAAACGAGCTAGACCTGAGACCTGGAATTTCGTTACTGCTAGACGAACTATTCGAGTATCGGAGTCGTTTTGATAGTCGAGTGGTAGATCCAAGTATCCGCATAGATAGATGCCACGTCCGTCATGCTGGTCGTCGCGGCGAGCATCTGACTCATTGTCGTGGTCATCCCGTCTTCCCCAACTCCATTGTTGAGGGTCCGGATTGAAGAGAGAGGCCCATGTCTGGTTTGGGTCGGGGTCATCAACTTGGGGAGGAGGGGATAAATTGGTGCAGGGGATAAAGTGAAATGGGTCGTTGGCCTTGGGAAATCGGCCGTAGGGGGATGATGGCGTTGGAGTAGTGCTGGTGGTCCCAGTAGCGTCCCCATAACGTGGAGTCGATGGGACTAGGTATGAGTCTAGCCTAGCGACGCAGATCAAGAGAATGATAACGAAGCACAGTGTCGGCGCACCGTAGCTCATGGCGCGTCGTTGCTGCCGGCTAAATAATCTGAGGTTCGGGGTGGGATCCTTCATTTTCTCATGTGAGGAGGTGAAGACAAGTTGTTGGGTGTGCCTATCGGAAGTTGGTACCTCAGGCATCCAAGGCAACACTGCATCAATGTGACTCAACAAGGCAGACAAGGCCACGACGACAAATGAATTTTATATGCAAGGACTTCCCTCATTATGCAATGACAGAGTTAGTAAAGCCATGTCTGAGTACTTATACAGTTCACCTGCGGTGTGTCAAGGTCGCTACGGGGGCTAAGTGGGTAAGAAAAGCAACTAAGTAATTGCAGTTCAGCAAGACAACATAGGGAGCTACCAAAACAGAGCGTGGAAAACAAAGCGGATATTTAGGGGGAAAGCCCGATAGACAGAAAATTGAAGCAAAGAAAAAAAAATATATAAAAAGAAAAAGGAAAAAGGGTGGGCAAGCCGCACTAAATCCACCTCAGTGCACATTACACAAACACAACCTCTGTAACCCATAACCACAAATCACTAGGTCTAAGCCATTCAAGTTGCTCTTCATCAAGTAGTCGTTGCGCCTCGGCATGTTTCCTAGACCTCAGAAACGCTAAAGCATTCTCTGCTGCTGCTAGCAACCTTGGCGGATCAGGCTCATTGGGAATCCCGGGCTCATAGTCTCCAGACACGTCCTTGACAAGGTTGTCAAATAGAGAGTGGGCTTGACAAGCATCGCCCTCGCCATCTCGTTGTCTCAGCATCGCTGCAAGATCGAGACGGGCCCACATCAGGGCTCTGTTGTTTTGCTCAGGCTCTGCTTGTACCAGAACTTCCTGAAGAAGATGAATGGCTTCGTCGCTGAACCCATCCGTGGCTAGGAGCATTGCTTTGAGATGTGTCACCTGACAGGATCTCTCAAAATGGTTGGTAAGTCCTCCGCCTTCTTCCAGTTCTTGAAGCAGTTCCTTCGCCTCATGGGTTAAGCCTGCCTCATGGAGGGTTCTGACCAGAGAAATCTCTACATCCAGCCTGTAAATGTCAGAAGGAGAGCATGACCCACGACGCAAGTCAAGGACCTCTCTGAGATGCCCAATTGCTTCGTCACTGCGGCCAATGGCACGAAGCATGTCTGCCATCCCAATCCGAATTGTTATCGTCAGCGAATCGACCGTGCCAAAATCGTCGCGCCTTTTCTGGAAGAGAGATTGGAAGATCTTTAATGAAAGGTCGACCTGATCAAGATGAGCCATTGCTGAAGCGTACCAGACTTGTGCGGCAAGGTACGACCAACGATCAGGTCCAAAGATCCGTAGGAACCCGGCCGAGGTCACGGTGAATGTAACGGCGGCAGCTGCAAAGTCTGACATGTAATATTCGCCCTCTCCTCGGTAATGGAGAGCTTCGACGAAGCGAACGTCATCTTCCCCAACGAATTCGCGCTGGACATCAGCTAGTTCCGAGTACATTCTATGAGCAGCTCTCATTTTACCCTCTAGGAGGCGTGAGTAGGCGATGCCTGCTCTAGCACGAAGGACGATGGGGTGTCGTTGTCCGAGCAGGTCTCTTAATTGTGAAACAACTCTCTCACGGATTGCCGAGTCCTTTTCGGCGAGGCCCAGGTCCAAGTAGTGGTTGCATAAGTTTAGCTGAGCCAGCAACTGAGAGAGGAGGTCGCTGTTGCTCGACCGCAAGGAGGTAATCAGGATGTGATGGGATGATGTGTAGCAATCGTCAATCTGGATACTGCATTGATCATCGGTTGGAAGTTGACCACACCATGACTTGATGCGCTCCAATGCCCCAACAACGCCCATGCGTCTACCAAACACCAAATCGCAGTAGTGAATCCAGAATATAAAGTTAAGACTGTGGAGGAACTCATTGGTCTGCCGAATGAGGTCTGCTTGAGGAGATTTGACCTGTGTGAGGTGATAATGCCAGTATCTGGAGGCATAGTTGTAGAAGCCGCTGTCGCTGGGCCTCATGTGAACTTCAACTTGGTGAGTTTTATCAGATGCCGCTTTCAAATAGTTTGTGACGGATTCCAGATTAGCGTAAGCCTGGTCTAGAAGGCACGACAAGCATTTTGTCGCGAGTAGTGCATGAGAGTCCGAAAACGAAAAATTGAGACATGTACCAGAAATCTGATTGCACGACTCAAAGTATTCCCGGACTGATGGATGAGAGAGCTGGAATAAACCACCTCGAGTGCTGATGAGAGGTTTGCACAAGCGGGAGATAATTGCTTCTGCTTTGTCTGGGCGGAGGGAGAGAGCATCACCCATCTCAGATACCGTGAGTGTTCTCTGGGACTTGAAATCGAGCAGAAAGATGGCGTTTCGGCACTCAGTTTCTTTGTCATCCAATCTGGGTGTTGGATGTAGGAGTGCCGCCTCGTAGAAGTTGCTGGTTGAAGGCGCAAGACGTTGTAGCCTCTCATGGAATTCAGACATCTCCAGTTATTAAATAGAGCGTGTTTCATAGTAGCAAGTATTAAAAATAGGGTTAAAAGAGCCTTATTCTTTTATAAAGAAAAAGGGTTAGATTACCTTAGATTTATTAATAAAAATAGATTTATAATTTAAGTCTAAGCTTAGCTAATTATATTAATATAAAGGAATTAATTTATAATACTTA
>JABCKD010000779.1:0-43030 GCA_013186415.1 Fusarium sp. NRRL 66088 | reverse complement strand
GGGGGGGGGGGAATAAAGCCGAGGTTGGTGTTGTTCCCGTCGGGGTATTGTTTTCCGTCCAAGAGTGGAGTTTGCCTAAAATGACACTTGCTGACTGTACATTGAGCATCACATTGTCTGTCACCTCACAAAATCTTCAGTCTATTGCTTTTGTTGTAGAGAATAGCATCTTGGCTGCGCCTAGCCGCTGATGGAGAGTGGCCAATGAGAGAGTGCAGGCACCAAGAGTCAGAGAACAACAACAGGTTGTCTCAGTCTGTAGGGAAATGGATACATTTCTTGGTGTAGCACATGACATGTGGACCCAGAAAAGACTAACAAGATATTGCAAATCCATTGACATACATATCCCCTTACTTGATTAGGTTCATAGGCTACCAGAGTTGAGGGCAATGTTGACCTATGATGTTGGCCATGATGTCATCCCTGCTGCCTGCTGCTGCCTGCTGACCGACAATTTGCAAGATATCCCTCACTGCAATTGTCGATTATCACAGTGAAGACTAACAAGTTCAGTCCTTGCAACGGAGGTCCAGAATGATTCCAGCCGGAGAGATGCCAAATCAGAGTCAAGCCCAAGGCTCTTCTCCAACGGCCGAGACTCTTCAAAGGGTAGAGAGTTTCTGACAAAAGATGAGGAGCATGTGATCGATTCCTGGATACTCAATGCTCCAGATCCGCCTCCCTGTTTTCAACATGTCAAGGAAAAGTTCGAGGAAATGTTTAAGAATGATCTTACCAAACCAGATGCGAGTTTTGTGAGAATCCATCTCAATTTTGTCCTTAATATCAGGTTGCAGAACGGACCCGTAGTGAGTGCACAGTCGCACCTTTTACTTCTTTCAAGACCAAGACTAATTTTTCAAATCTCTAGGACCCCGGAAGTCCATTCAAACTTCCAGGCTATGGCCTTCCTTTGACCCGACATACGAGCGTGTTTGGCCCGCATACACAATACTTGCATGGTGTCCACGGCGGCTGGGACGCACCAACCCTCATGAACCGCGAGGTTTGCATGCTCAAGTTCGTCGAGGACACAACCAACGAGCCAGAGTGGTGGCTAAAGGTCCACGAACCTGAAACTGTCCTCGAGTGGAAGAGGCAAGTGCTTGAATTGCCTTGGGCCGAGTACCGGCCACACGCCGACTTTACAGAGGCAATGGCAGATGCTGTAGGTAGATCACCCACTCTTTTAGTCTCCCCCCTTAACCTCTTTCCTTAGTGTCTCGCAGAACTGGCCAAGAAGGCAAACCTCTTTGAGGAAACGGGGATGGTTCCTGTCATGGACTACGCCGCCTATGTGATAAAGTCAGACACTCTCTTCACCCAAACCCTGAAGGATGAACTCAAGGCTGCCGTTGAACCATTGGAGGACTTGCAAAGGTCTCAGAAAGACTGGCAGCCAGACACGAATGGAAAGGTTCTCAACGTGGTGGATCCATCGCTCTACCCATTGGAATATGGGACGTCCAAAATCTTGCCCGACCAATACGTACCGCTTGACTGCTGCATCGACTACTGTGGCATGGGAGAGGTCATTCCTCAGCCGCCTAAAACAATGATGGACCGCCATATGGCGAGGCTGCTCCCGTTGAGGATGAAAGCTTTTGGGACACGTTATCAGTGGCTTCCTTGCAATATCGATCTCACAGGCGAGAGGCCTCGCATTGTCAGCTACATCAACAACCTGCATCCTGTACGAGATGCATCACTCTATTCAATCATAGAGAGGCTTATCGAAAAGTCCCTTCCCGCATGGGACATCGTCTACCGCTCGACTGACAAAGCGTTCGAGGTTTCTCGATTCCAGCGCACCAGGGCTATCAAATATCGCTGTAGTGTACCGGAAATATGTAGGTATATCTGCGAGCCGAATAATAGACCTGATCGAATAGACGAAGAGATTGAGGATTTCACAGAGGAAAGTGAGAGGCTAGATCGAGAGTGGTGGAAGGCAACGCACGAAGTTTTGCTTCCAGAACCCATTCTCGACGAGGACCAGTTGGTCAAACTACAAGCCAGTCATGTCCGCGAGAAGGGTTTCTTCAAGAAAGTCCAGGTACCCAGACCAAGAGCCATGGTGGATATGGACGTGTCTCGGATCCAGGTGATCGTCAAGATAGCCAATATCCATCTAACACCCGAGAAACCAACCTACGAGGGGAGTCCATGGCAGATTGAAGGTCAAGCCATCGATAGAATTTGTGCCACGGCTTTGTTCTACTACGACTGCGATAACATTGCAGATACTTCCATTAGCTTTCGCACCCAAGGGGATAGGGAGGACCTGAGTCATAAGTCGCACTACATCGTTGGCGACTAGCTCAGCATCGAGAGGGTCTTCTCTATGAAAATCCGCGGGACTAGGTTGCAGGAAATTGGCAGCGTACTAACTAGAGAAGGACGAGCCATCTTTTATCCCAATGTCTACCAGAACCGCCTGGGCCCATTTGAGCTGGGTGACAAGACTCGTCCGGGCCATTGCAAGATGCTGGTATTGTTTCTCGTTGACCCTACGACTCCCATCATTTCAACGGCCAACATCCCTCCGCAACGGCAAGACTGGTGGTCGGAAAAGTTTGGAGACTTGCCGTTGGTCAGAACTCTGCCATCTGAACTTTGGCATCAGATCAATGAGAATGTCGACTTTCCAATCAGCAGAGAGACTGCCAAGAAGAACCGCGAGGATATGGCATCTGAAAGGTCATCACTCAATAAGGAGATAAACGAAATATGGAGGAAGTCAGACTGGAATTTTCCCAATCGTTGAGGTAGCGTTCTGGAGTGTGGGTTCTTGCGAATACATATCCCATTCTCTAGGGCCAAGGGGCTTGGTTGTCTGGGCTTTCTCAGCCTGGTGATCATGGCCATTAACCACAGTTTGAAGTTCTTGGTGTTGGCTGTTGCCGATCTCAGGTAGCCGTCCCTTAGAACCGCCTACTGAGGGATACGGGGAGGAAAAGAAAGGCGAAAACTTGGTGACAAGAACTTGCAGTCGTGCTCGACTTGTTTCCGAACCTCCATATTCCCGAACCCCTTCTCACACTCTCGACAACAACTACTCTTTCAGGCGTAGTTCCTTAACCAATCCAAGCCCCGCGAGGCGATGAGTGAAGTGTCAAGAATGGGGGTCTCCCACTTTCCCCGCACCCTCGATAACATCGCTTTCTCGGTTGTCGGCGGTTTTTTAGCTGGAAGATCGACTCGGGCTCTCGGCCTTGAGGTGACAAATCCCGAAAAAGTGTGTCGGGGAGCTCCGGAGGGGTTCAAGATAATCTTGGTGTATTTTCATGATCATCCTGAATTGCTTCAAATTTATTTATTAACTCTGGGGTTACGAAGTCTGGAGCTTATTCAGACACGAAAGCATTCACAGTCAAAGCTTCAATAGCAACTCTGCTTCTGCATTCGCATTAAAACGACAATCTTCTTTGTCAATTCACCACAAACATTCTCCACAATGGCTCAACTCGAGATCCCCATCATTGACTTCTCTGGTAAGTTGCGGGTTCCTTTATAGAGTTATCAATCGTTTCTAATTGGCCCAGGCTTCTACTCAGAAGATCCCGCCCGCAAACAGGCAGTTGTGGACCAAGTCCGCCAAAGCTGCCTCTACAATGGCTTCTTCCAGATCACAGGCCACTCTGTGCCCCTGCAGCAGCAAAAGCAAGCTCTTGCTTGCGCCAAGAAGTTCTTTTCCCTCTCGCAAGCTGAGAAGGACGAGGTCTCCAAGGACAAGACCACTTGGAACAGAGGATACGAGATGTTGAGGTCGCAGATCCTCGAGGAGGGAACCCAGCCGGAGCTGAAGGAGGGGTTCTACATTGGTGATGACATTCCCAAGACTCACCCCTACTTTGTCAACAAGAAACTCAACAGTGGTCCCAACCAATGGCCTGAGGCTCTGGGCGCTGACTTGGCCGATTTCAAGAGCCACAGCATGGAGTACTACCACTCCACTCTCAAGCTGGCGTCTGACCTTATGAGGGTGCTTGCCCTGTCTCTTGATCTCGAGGAGACCTACTTCTCTCGTTTCTTGGATGGTGCTGTCGCCACCATGAGGCTACTGCATTACCCATCCCAGCCAGCCGACGCTGATGAGAAGTTGACTCGAGGAATTGGCGCTCATACCGACTTTGGTGCCATCACCATGCTTCTGCAAGACAAGGTTGACGGTCTGCAGGTCTGGGACCAGAAGACCAACGTCTGGATTGATGTAAGTTCTGATATCACGCTCAACTCTCAAACATTTTGCTAACCGCAATCTAGGTTCCCCCCACTGAGGGAGCTCTTGTTGTCAACTTGGGCAACCTGATGGCTCGATGGACCAATGAGAAGTACAAGAGCAACGTCCATCGGGTCATCAACAAGTCCGGCAAGGAGCGTTACTCGATCCCCGTCTTTGTCTCGGGCAACCCCGACTACCTCGTTGACTGCATTCCCACATGCAAGGCTCCTCAGGACCCAGCCAAGTTCGAGCCCGCCACTGTTGAGCAGGTTGTGTCAGCATCCTACGCTGAATCGTACGGCAGGGCTCAACTCTACAAGCAGGGTCTTCAGAAGACCATTGATAGCCAGGTCAAGCCTACCGGTGTCGCTGCTGCATAAAAGGGGGCGACCAGGTTCTGAGCCACTAAGATATGGCTGTATGTAGCGTAAAATTACAATATTCCTATTCTTCACATCTAAGTGTCGTTTTGTATTGCTACCTGGGAAAACCCGGTGATGTGATAATAAAGATCAGATCACACATTGAGTATCGTCTGCCATGTATAGATAGCCAGGTGTGGAACACAATGACCACTACGCCATACGGCAAAAGTGTAAAGTACCTTACATCAGGTACCGAGGCAATTTAGTCTTTTATGCTGCTTCACACCAGGGCACTTTTCCTACATCCCAGGACCCTGTCTACCGAGATTTAACGCAGTAATAGCACGTAAATATTCCATCCGTTGGAGCTTGTCAAGCTTAATTTGATCTTTCATGTCACATCGTGTCTTTGTGAAAGACACTATTTTTTTATGATCCACGACGACCCTGTAGTGGCCTGCGACGGACAGCCATAGCACCCCACAATGTTTCAGTATCAATGCCCTCTAATACTATCACTAAGACGATAATTAAAGGGACGGGGAATGCAGGATCGTCGAGGTCTGGACGACCCATAGACCCGACGGAAGACCGGGGCAGAGGAACGGAACACTGGGCCCGACAACCGCACTACATCCCCAGCTTCATGCACTAGAGATGCTGATAAAAAATGACGTGTTCCGAGATGGCCAGAGATAGTCTGGAGATGCAATGTCTTTGTTGTGATTCTTTCCATCATCATGTTTAACCCCCATTCTTGATAAGAACGGCCCAATGGCGAAAGGAAGGAATGCCAAGAAATTACCCACTCCTGAGATGTGATGGATGCCTGGGTATAGATCTCCGTCTCTCATCGAGTGCTTCTCGCTTACCTTTAGCTAATCTTGACTCGATTCCTTCGAGATACTGAATCAGCTTTCGCCTTCAACCGGAGCAAGCCACAACTGCTAGCTCAAGATATGGTCGCCCATTTTTGGGAGGGGTTATCATGTATACTATCAACATTTTCCAGTTGCCATTGAACTGTGATTTGTATATTTCTCGGTCTCTTTCTCTCTCTGAACCAAATGTGCCAATCCTTCGCCTCACAGTAGTATCGTCCGTTCGTCAATCTCAACTCTTGACTCAAGATGCATAACGTAGTCCACGAAACGAAGGACCCTCAGTCCCTCAATTATGGCCCTCAGAAGGATCAGGAGACTGGCTCAACTTTGGTCGTTGACGCAGCTGCTGAACGAGCCTATGGTAAGACACTGATCGCCCCCTTTCAATGTCACTTGCCCATTTTTTCACAGTCAAAAGAATGGACATGTACCTGCTTCCATTCTTGAGTATCATGTATTTCTTCAATGCTGTCGACAGAGTAAGTAAAAGTTCTTGGGGCAGTGGCGTGATGTGCTAACTCATCCAGAGCAACCTCGGAAACGCGGAGACGGATGGAATGAGTAAGGACTTGGGGTTTGTTGGAGAGCAATTTTCTCTTTTGATCCTGCTCTTCTACGTTCCTAATGGTCTCTGTGATCTTCCTCTTAACCTGCTCACTAAAAGATTCTCTGGTCGAGTCATGCTTCCCGCTCTCATGGTCGGCTGGGGAGCCATGGCGCTGCTGCAAGCTGCAGTCAAGAACTTTGGAGGCATGTTGGCCATCCGTCTGCTACTTGGGTAAGTAAATAGAGATTTATACCTCAGGCTCTATGCTAACTGTTTGCTAGTGCTTTTGAGGCAGGCTTTTTCGCTGGTGCCGTATTCTACTTGACACTTTTCTACACCCGCGGTGAGCTCGGCTTCCGTATAGCCTTGTTCTTTGGAAGTGCACTCCTTGCCAGTGCCTTTTCTGGCCTCATCTCATTCGGTGTCTTCCAAATTCATCACCCCAAGGTCAGCGGTTGGATGTGGTTGTTTCTTATCGAAGGTGAGCTGCACTTAATCCGTCTAATTGCTAAAGTTACTGATCTCTAGGTGAACAGGTGCAATGACGGTCATCTTTGGAGTTGTAGCCTTCTGGTGGCTACCAGCGAGTCCTCAGACCGCCTGGTTCCTGACCGAGGACCAGAGGCGGGTTGCCACTCTTCGATCTCTCCGAGATGGCTCTGGAAAGATTAATGAAGAGTTCAACCTTCGACAATGCTTCAAGTCGTGGAACAGCTGGAGGTTCCTCGTCTGGTGTATCATCAGCTTGACCTATCCTGTCGCTTTCGCCACCACTGCCAACTTCCTCCCTCTCGTTCTTCGTCGACTTGGTTACTCAGTCGTTGTCACCAACCTTCTGACTGTTCCACCCAATGTCGTCGGCTTCCTGGTTCTTCTGGCTGTGACTTACAGCTCAGACAGAAACAGAGAGAGAACTTTCCATATAGTTGGAAGCCTCGTCCTGAGTCTCGCAGGACTCCTTATATTGGCCATCATCGACGCTCAAGCACACGTCGGTGTTGCTTACTTCGCATGTTTTATGCTGGCTAGCGGGGCATACATCCCCAGTTGTCTCGTGCACAGTTGGCATAACAATAACAACATGAGTGAAAACTCTCGAGCTGCGACAACTGGTCTTCTCGTTGGTCTTGGAAATATTGGAGGAATCCTATCGGCCGGAACGTTCAGGACAACCTACGCACCTCGCTATGCTCCGACCCTGATCGCTACGGCTGCTTGCAATGTGACCTGCATCTTCTTCACTTTGGGACTTGGGCTGTGGATGCGGAAGCAGAATAACAAGAAGAACCGAGAGCAGGGCGTTGTTCTGAGAGCCGAGGACGTGGATACGAATGAGCTGAGGGATGGAGAGGATGACCCCCGATGGAGATTCTTCGTCTGAGGATGTGTCAGACACTATGATGCCAGTTATAAAGAGCAAGAAACAGCCTACCTGCAGATACTTACCTTGTTCTTTAGCATTCATCAATGCAACAGAAACACTCAATTACATCGCTGAAGCCACTCATTGTAAAGGATTCTCCTCTTATGCCGCTCGCTCAAAGCTCCAATGTCTTCCTGACCTCTCTACGGTCGCAGTTATCCCGTCATGTGCTGGGCTTCAACTATAACCAAGAACACAACATGAACACATCATAGCATCATCTTCCTGACCTCTCCGTGTCCATTTCAATGTACATGTGTTATGAGAAACAGGCAGAACACAAGAAGATGGTGGAATTAAGTCAAGAAAAACAGCCCAGGGTGTCCAAAGACCTCACAGATGGCAGAATACAATACGCTGTTTGTCAAAGCAAAGTCTATTCTTCTCCTACTACCATTTTGTTACTCCTCCATCCACCAGGATGTCAGTGCCAGTGCAATACCTGTTCGTAAGTTAGCAAATAAAGAGATCCTGGTATTGCTCCTTCGATACTCACTTGCTGGCATCGCCTGCTAAAAAGACGCAAGCTCCTTTAATATCGTCGGGCTCAGCAACCCTGTGGTTCATGATCTCATCCTTCCAGCCCTCAAGAAGATCAGGGAACGGTGCTGTCATGGCTGTCCTGACATAACCAGGACTGACTGAGTTGACACGGATCCCGTACTCGTTCAGCTCCGCGGCGATCGGCGCCACCATGGCTCTCACAGCACCCTTTGTACCGCAATATGCTGTTGATCTCTGAGATCTGATGGCCATGTGAGACGCAATGCTTGCCACTAGAACAATACTTCCATGCTGGGTTCCGTTGGCGATCATGGCCTTGGCCGCCAGCTTCGCGGCAAAGTAAACACCCTTGCAGTTCACATTGAAGAGACGTTCAAAGTCCTCTTCCTCTGTGTCAAGGAAATGGACATTTTTGTTCACGCCAGCGCATGCAACTAGAATGTCCAACTTTCCATCAAAGTCTGTGGCCACCGAGGCAAACCCCTCCTTCAAGCTCGAAAGAGAGGTGACATCAACGATGTAAGATCGGGTCTTAACCCCATGCTTGGAAGCTAACTCTTCCAACTCGTTGCCGGATGGACTGATCACATCAAAGACTGCAACATCTGCCCCGGACTCTGCTAGGCCTTCAGCAAAGGCCATTCCGCAGCCCCTGGCGCCACCGGTGACGATGGCCACGCGACCACTAAGTGAAAACTATCGCCTGATGTCAGCCGATACTTTGGACGGCATGGGTAACTAACCTTGGACATGTTTATGGTGTTGACGGACTTGATCGAACCAGTTTTAGCGTCTTTGGGACTGACAAGCAACAACAAGGTAAGTGCCAAATGCCAAGGGTGCTGCAGATGTTTTGGTACGATTTGTAGTTGCATCCATTCTCATACGATAAAGAGATTATCGTCAAAAGTCCCCGCTACTATCTCCATTCGTGCTTGTCCCACCGTTCTCAGTCGTTAAAGCCATGCATATCGCTTGTCCAAGCGTTGGTGGAGTTATCTCCGCCAAGAGTGGGAGAGTGGGCTGTTGTGACTCTCCCACTCTTGAGGCCTGCATGTGAACAGAACCGGCATTCTAATCGCGATCAATAGCGGGGTTTGAGAGAAGATAGAGTTTATGAGCTACTCTACCTTGAACCCAGAAGCATATCAGGGGTCCTGAGACAAGCAACCTGATACTTCAAGTCAAGCCATTGGCATTCAGTTTGCTTCAAGGATACCTACCATCAGCTGATTTTGGACGCTTGGATCTATTTAGAAGTCTCTTATACTCTTTATTGCTTGCGTATTCACGTCATTCAAGATGGGCAAGAAGAAGGTTATGGTTTGGTCAGTTACCCCCGTCCGGCTCCACTCCTATTTCGCCATCGTCAACTAACCGACGGACCCAACAGTTATGGTGTGGATATTGATGCTGTAGCTGGATGGCTTGGTTCATATGGTGGCGAAGATAGTACCAGTGACGTGAGCAGAGGTGGGTCAACCTGGGTTCGACAGATGCGATCGCAATGACTGACGTGATGTGATCCAGGCATTTGGGCGGGAACAATTGGAACCCAACGCCTCTTGAAGCTCTTTGACAAATACAACATCAAAGCTTCTTGGTTCATCCCAGGTCACACATTAGAGTCCTTCCCTGAGGAGTGTGCTCTCGTTCGGGATGCCGGACACGAGATCGGTGTATGTTCTGTTCATCTGAGGCAACCGACCAGCACTGACATCCACAGCTTCATGGATATACCCATGAGAATCCTGCAGACATGACTTTCGACCAACAGAGAGATGTTCTCGACAAGACATGGAAGCTGGTCACTGACTTTTGTGGAGGCAAGCCGCCTCGAGGAAGTGTGGCTCCATGGTGGGAGACTAGTGCTGAAGGAACCGAGCTGCTGCTTAGCTATGGCATTGAATATGATCATTCTATGCTCCATCACGATTGCCAGCCTTATTGGTTGAGGACTGGGGATACCTGGACAAAGATCGATTATACAAAGAACGCCGAGGATTGGATGAAGCCGCTGGTCAAGGGGAAGGAAACTGGATTGGTCGAGATCCCTGGATCATGGTACATCGATGATCTTCCTCCAATGATGTTCATCAAGAACTCTGCCAACTCACACGGATGGGTCAACCCTCGGTATGTTGGTGGCTGCCAGGTGGGCAAGTTATTGGGTGATACCGGGGCTAATGAGGAACAGCGACGTCGAAGACATCTGGAGAGACCATTTTGACTACTTCTACAGGGAGTACGGTACGTTTCTTCGTCACGCTCACCTCAAATAAACCCTTTCCCTACTAACATCGACCCACTTAGATGAGTTCATCTTTCCAATGACCATCCATCCCGATGTTTCGGGAAGACCCCACGTTCTCTTGATGCACGAGCGTATCATTGAGCATATCAACAAGCACGAAGGCGTTGAGTGGGTAACCATGGCCGAGGTACATCTCCCTTGCTTCCCTTTGCGACATGGAGGATCATTACTAACAAGAACAAGATGGCCGATTACTTCAAGAGTAAGAACGCCGCTCCTCAGGGCGCCTTGATGCCCGCGAGCAAAGAAGAGGCGATGAAGAGATACCATGAGTGGAAGAAGACACAGAGCTAGAGAATAGATAGCAATGCAATTTCTTTCAAGTTAACCACAATTTCATTCCACATTCAGGTTCCCTAAAGTAATACTTCCACATTATAGAGACAAGTCGTCAACGCATGGCTTGTATGACTGTGTCCTTTGCCATTGTGGCTGTTGGCCACTTTGAGAGGTATCGCTCAGATCAACAATAAAATATTTATGCGATAATGTAGTTTACAGAAGATAATCTCGATGCCGTCTAATCATCTTGCGTGCTTGTGCTGCGTCTTTGAAGTGCACACCTCAACTCCACGTTCAACCATTCACGACTCAGTCCTCCTACCCTACATCAGGGTACATACATGCTCTGACGTGCAGGAATTCAAATAGCTCGCCAAAGCCAATACACCTCTTTAGACAGCAGTCCTAAAAGACCTAGGCAATGCTACGGATTGAGGCATTTTCCCAAACTACGACGATTATCCTCAGACACAAACCACTCTCATTCAACAAGCCTTCATGAAGAAAGACACAGCAACTCAAGGCCAGGCGAAGTTCGGTGTCCTCCGTGAGCGTCACCCGCTGACCAATGGCATCAGAAGCCTTCATTCTTATTGGTCGAAACATGGCACCGACTCAGACTTCCCCGCACCTTACCGGAACCCCCCCGGTCTAGCGTGAGTTTCGAGCCTGCTGATAAGGCTCCTTGAGGCGTCATCCTTGACTCGGTTGGAACCCCGGCAGTCAAGAGTGGGGGGGAACAAGCCGAAGCCCGCCTTGGACAGATTCACATTGAAGCCATGGATGAATGGGGTTGTTAATCATAATCTTTATCGTGGTTACCCGCACTCTTGACCTTTTACTCCACTGCAAATGGGCTGACCGTGGAACGAGGGCAGTTGTGAGGTTCGTCGTCCTCGGGCTTCACCCCGTCGAGCTTACTGCCGAGCTCCAACAGAAAGGTACATGTACCTGTTGTGATAGCTGCTTTTACGGATGTTTCCAATTATCAGAAAAAGAATATACTCTCTTTTTGAATCCAGATATTGAGTCAAACTCCTGGAAGCCGACTTTAGTACGGCACCTTTGACATTTGACCTCGTCAACCTTTACTACCTTGCAATACTTCTCAACATGACGAGTCTCTCAACTACCAACGGCCACACAAATGGAAGCGCCCCCGCTTCTGAGGAGCATGGACCCTACGATGTGTGCGTTGTGGGCGCTGGACCTGCCGGCCTCATGCTGAGGTATGTATCCTGGTCTTCAACCCCTGCCAATCTGCTGGCACTTGACTGACACACCCCTGAATAGCGTTATCGCTGCAAAGCTGGGTCTGACAGTCAAGGTGGCTGATGAGAGGCCTGACCAGACCACGGTCGGCAGGGCTGATGGTATCCAACCCAAGACGATTGAGACGTTCCAGATGCTACGGATTGGTGATGAGCTCATGAAGACTGGAGTTAGAGTGCACGATATCTGTCTCTGGCGAGGATCACAGAAGGAAGGCATCCGCCGCACAGGACGAGAGGTACACTATCCAGCCTCCGTTGTCGATGTGCTGGAGCCGTATATCTTGCTATGTCATCAAGGAATGATGGAGAGCACATTCATCGACGATCTTCGGAAGAGTGGTGTTGAAGTTAGCCGCAGTCACAAGTTTACTGGCTTCACATCACAGTCTGAGGACCCAACAAGCCCCCTTCTCATCAACTGCGACCTCCCTCACGAACAAACCACTATCCAAGCACGATATCTGGTTGGCTCTGATGGTGCGCGCTCGCAGGTTCGCAACTGCATCCCCGATGCAAATGGGCAAGGAAGCCCTCACAACTCCGTATGGGGTGTTCTCGACGGCGAGCTTGATACAGACTTCCCCGATATCTGGAGCAAGACGGTAGTGTTCTCTGAAGAATATGGTTCAGTCTTGATCATTCCACGAGAGCGCAACATGACTCGTCTTTATATCGAGATGAAGTCCTCCATCACTTCCAAGGGCCTCGCTCAGGACTACGTCATGGAGCAAGCAAGGCTTGTTATGGCCCCTTACCGAGTTGAATGGGTCTCAGTCGAGTGGTTCGGAAACTACGCAGTCTCTCAGCGTGTGGCTTCCAAGTTCCTTGACCCAACTGCGCGAGCATTCATCGCGGGAGACGCGAGCCATACCCACAGCCCCAAGGCCGCTCAGGGCATGAACACCAGCGTACACGACTCTTGGAACCTGGGGTGGAAGCTCAACCTTGCTGCACGAGGATTCGGTAAGGATGGTATTCTCCTTCAAAGCTACGAGCAGGAGAGAAAGAAGATTGCCCACGACCTTATCAACTTTGACTTTGAGCATGCCAACGAGATCGCTGGTGGCGATGCAAAGCGTCTGGCAGAGAACTTCCGCAAGAACACCAGGTTCATCTCCGGAATAGGCGTTGAGTATGGCTCAAATGAGCTCAACCAGGGGTTTGGAGAGGCTTTTGATGGCAACGCGAAGCCGGGATGCAATCTCCCTCCTGCCAAAGTCACAAGATACATCGACGCTTGCCCCATCGATATTCAGCTCGATGTTCCCGTTCTTGGACAGTTTCGATTGTACTTTGTCGTCCCCAATGTTACTGGTGCCGGCGAGAAGACCTTCCTCGAAAGCTTCGATCAAGCGGCCTCAACTCCCTCGTCTTTCTTGTCTCAGCTTTCCAAGGCAGCTGAAGTGTCATACAAGGCTAAGCCTCGTGCTCAGCGTGCCGACGACGCCTATCTTAGACCAGAGCGGTATACTACCGTCAGCCAACTATTTACGTATGGCCTAATCAGTACGTTTGCCGCCTGTTCGCTCTTGGAGATTTTGATGGAAATGTTGCTGACTATAACTCCACTATAGCATCCACCGACAAGAACGAGTTCGAGATTGCTGAGCTTCCCCAGACCTTCTCCAAGAGCAAGTGGACAGTATACCTTGACGATGTCTCATATCTTGATAGGCGAGGAGTCTCGTGCACCCAAAAATGGCTAGGTTCTGTAAGCCCAGGTGAAGTGGCTGTCGTCGTAGTCAGGCCTGATGGGTATGCCGGAGCTCTTCGTCGTTTCAAGGGTGCAGGAGGTGAGGACGGGAAGGCTGCAGCACAGTGGCTAGATTCATACTTTCAGGGGTTCCTTCAGGTTCCCCAAAGCCTGTAAACGAGTCAGGATGTCCAGATTTGCCATCTCAGCGGAGGGCCAAGAATAGATTTGATACCGAGTACAATAGCGCAATCCCTGACCGAGTCAGTTCATGCATACCCTTGGCTTCCCATTGCTACGCCCTCTTGTTCACCTCGGTGAGCCCCATTCTCGAGATATGAATCTTGACTCGGTTGTGATCAAGGCGACTGATATCATCCATGATCCTGCTTGATCCCAGAGCGTGGCGCCATTGCCTTCAAGATTGATCTGGCTCTGACCTCATTTCGGAGCATCACGGAGTTCGAGTCATACGGTTCTACATCATAGATCCCTTGTAGAGGCTCCAGTGGTCTGGGCCCAAGTCCTGATATCGGCCAAATCGGCCATGCTTCCCGTCAGCTACGGCCTCATTCCTGCATTGGCCGGACTGCACCTAGACTCACTCGCCGGGGCTCTCGGCAAGTCCCCGACCCTGTCTGCAGCCTATCCGCATCCATGGAACAAGCAATTGTGTCACTCGCATGCTTCTGCATGGTAGAAGGTGTCTTCCCCCGCAAAGTGGCGTAACAGGGTTGATATCCTAGTCTGGGCTTCCCCGGATTTTGCTACGCAGATAACCGCAGCACCATGCTTTGTTGAAAGTGGGGGTGGGGTGAGATTACTCGAGAAGGCGAATGATATCGAGGCATTCCGATAAGAGACAAGGCTAGGAGCAGCCAGACGATAAGATACTACCTCATGTTCGTTCCATTCTACCCTTGTCCTGCTATCAGTCAGCTGCAAAGGCCCTGGCTGTGATAAACGACACCGCTAGAGGCTGTCCAGGATAGGGGCACATGGATTTGAACCTTACGTCTTCCGTCAGGGCCAGACTCTTCACAGCTGCACGTAGCTACGGTCCCTTGTTGAGGCAAGATAGCAAGGCCTCCAGCACTGATCACAGCCAGGCTGAGTCAGTCATATATGAAGGAGTACCCTGAAGCTTAAGATTCGAGCTGACCACCACCTCCCTCATCCTTCACTCTCTTGGACATTCCTCCTCAGAGTATCCTTCATCATGTCTGCTATTGCCCCTGCATCCACACCCAAAGACATCTCGGGGACGAAGCTTGAGCATAGCTCTACCGCCAGCTCCTTCCGCCCGGGTGAGACTCATGCCGTCGAAGACAGCGCCATCCGCGAGTTCTACGGAAGCGCCGTCAATGAGTCTTACCGTCTCAAGTCAGAGCTCATCGCAGAGCATCTCAGCACCATTGGCACTGGAAGGTAGACATGTCCCTCATCAACTCCAAGCTTTCATGATCAAGAGCTGACTTTATTCCAACAGGTTCCAATGGTACCTCTTCATCGTCAACGGCTGTGGCTGGATGATTGACAACTTCTGGTCTCAGGGTATCACAGCCATTCGCCCCCCAGTCGGCAACGAGTTCACAGACATCAGTCGACTGAGCTTCAGCTCTGTCGCTTACTACGTTGGCCTGATCATTGGAGCTTTCTTCTGGGGCACGGCGGCTGATGTCATCGGTCGCAAGCCTGCCTTCAACTCGACTATTCTATATGGAGGCATCTTTGCTTGTGCCAGTGCCGGTGCGCAGAACTTTACTGCCTTTTGCGCTCTCTGGGCCGTCGTCGGTACTGCCGCCGGTGGCAACGTTCCTGTCTACAGCATTGTCTTCTTGGAATTCGTCCCTCAGAGCCATCAATGGCTGCTCGTGACACTCTCTGCCTGGTGGAACCTTGGTCAGGTCATTGTTTCTCTCTTGGCTTGGGTTTTCCTTGCCAACTTTGCTTGCGATGATGCTACCAACTGCACGAGACAAGATAACATGGGATGGTATGTAAACTTGGCTCCTGAGCTCTATTGTATGCTAATACGATCTTTTCAACAGGCGATATCTCATGATTACTCTAGGTGGCATTGCCATTTTCCTTGGTCTTATTCGCATCTTCATCTTCAAGATCCCCGAGTCTCCCAAGTATCTCCTTTCCCAGGGAAGAGACGCAGAGGCCGTCGCTGCGGTCAATCACATTGCCCGCTTCAACCGAAAGCCCGAGACTCTGACCCTTGATCTCCTGCAAGAGATTGATAACCGGATCCAAGGCGCATCGAATGCCCCTCAGGTAACGCAGACAATCGACGAGATGGTTGCCACAGCTGCCACTCCTACCACATCTTCGAAGCTGTCCTTTATGGATATCATGAGAGAGAACTTCAAGGACTTCGGCCTAGACAGTTACCGTACTCTCTTCGCCGGACGCAAGATGGCGCAGCACAGCTCCGTTACGTTCCTCATCTGGCTCACCATTGGCGTGGCCTACCCGCTGTAAGGTTATTCTAATTATAAAAGAAGGTATATTAATAGGTCTTAGCTATTTTGCCTTCATTCCATCGTACCTCGAGACAAAGGCCAGTTACTCTGCAAACACCTCCTTCAACTACACGTACATGGTCTATTGCATCGTCTCGTCTGTTGGAATCGTTGGTCCGATTGCTGCTGGATTCCTTGTCGAGACTCGGTTCGGTCGACGATGGATGATGGCAATCTCTTCCGTTCTTACAGGCGCCTTTCTGTTTGCCTACACAGCTGTTGGTACCCAGGCTGCTGATATCGGCTTCCAATGTGCCACTGCCATTCTCGGAAACTTTGGTAAGTTGCTCTTTTGCCCCATCTCATGGCAATTTCTAACTTGCTCTCTTCAGAATACGCCATCATGTTTGCTTTTACTCCCGAGTCTTTCCCTGGACCTGTCCGCGGCACTGGAACGGGTATTGCTGCCACACTCCTTCGTCTAGGTGGTCTTGCGGCCTCGTTCGTTTCGACTTATGGTGGTTATACCGTTGTTCCGATCTATGCAAGTGCAGCTCTCTGGATTGTTGTGGGATTCTTCTGCATTGCACTTCCATACGAGACTCATGGCCATGCTTCTATTTAAGCAACATTATAATATCCAGACAGTGCTTGGATGGATATGTGGTTAGGATGGGAGGACTCTTCAGTAGCAAATGATAGTGGAATAAATCCTAGTTTACGGAGACTTCTTTTAGACGACCTTGTGATGCCATTTTTACCTCTTTAGCCTAGATTTCCCGATGCTTAACGGATCATAAGAGGTGACCTAGACGCCAAGCAGACAATGAGACAGTCCGTCTTGCGAACATAGCAATCATTCCACTACAGTTGTTGATGTTTGAGTTTCTCTAGGCATAGTTTTTCAAAGTCTTAATAATCGTAAAATCACACATCAGTTTACAAATCAAGGTCTTCATGCTTTGTAACACCTCACGATTGAGATTGAGGTTGAGTGAGGGTTTGTTTGCCCACCAGAGCTCCCACAGCCTCTCACAGGCAGAGAGCACAATGCCACCCTAGAGCGGTTCGTCAAACACTCCATTTTTGGTCTAGTTTCATGTTAAGCTTCCCTGCTTATCTCATTTCGTATCAGATCCCTTCCCCCACTCTTGATTCCCCCTGTAATCTTGGCCCCGACCTCCTCAGCCTCCACTTCCAGGGTCGGTCTTCGAGAGTGGGAGAAAGGGGGCGGGAAGATCCAAGATCAACAGCGGTGAAATCCACTGTTGCTCAGAGTTAGCACAGACAGTGGGATGCGTGTAGCGCCGCAAGAGAAGGCCCGGGGAGCAAACATGTCTCATCTTCCTCAACAACTAGTATTTCTACCGTTGTTTGTAGCGACATTTGACAAGCTCCTTGATAAAAGTGTTACTTCTTGCTCATTTTCTAGGGCATCAATACATCATCAGTTCTGTACTCGACATCTCTTCACAATGCCCGTTGCCATCACGCCCCCTCAGACACATGCCGCTCTCAAGGATAGCGTGCTGTTCACGCCCCTCAAGTTGGGACATTTGAGCCTGAAACATCGCATCATCCAGGTACGTTCTCATTGTGTTCACCGACCGACCCGTGCCACGGGAACAGCCACTTACAGGGGTCATGTAGGCCCCCAACACGCGCATGCGATGTGATGCCGAGTCCCCCGGCGTCCACGTCCCTGGTACCCGAGTCGTCAAGTACTATGGCGATCGTGCCACTGACGGTGGCCTGCAAATCACCGAGGCCACAGACATCTGCCTCAGAGCCAGTGGCTATGGCGGCGTCCCAGGCGTGTTTACCGAGTCACAGCTCAGGGGATGGCGCAAGGTGACCGATGCCGTCCATGCCAAGGGTGGGTTCATCTTTACCCAGCTTTGGCATACCGGCAGAGCCTCCTCAAGTGGAATGCGAGGCGAGAGACCCATTTCTTCCGGTGAAATTCCTATGAACGGCAAGTATATGGATGGCACCGAGTGCAAGGATGATCCCCCACGGGGCATGACAGTGGATGAGATCCACGAGATGACCGCCGAGTGGGCTGCCGCTGCCAAGAGGGCAGTTGATGTCGCTGGCTTTGATGGTGTTGAGATTCATGGTATGTCTACAGATATTCCTCTGAATTATTCTTTCTTACGCATGATATAGGTGCCAATGGTTATCTATTGGAGCAGTTCCTCCATGACAACATCAACCAGCGCACTGATGAGTATGGTGGCTCTGTCGAGAACCGGTGCCGCTTTGTCCTGGAGGTTTTGACTGCTGTCTGTGACGCTATTGGTGCTGAGAAGGTCGGTATTCGTCTATCACCATACAACTACTTCCAGGACACGAGAGATAGCAACCCCAATGAGCATTGGTCCTACCTTTGCAAGCGTATCGCGGATTTGCCCAAGGCTCAGCGACCCGCTTACGTTCACATGTGAGTATCAAGGGATAGCTCTTGAGAAACGTAACTAAGAGAATGGTCTCCAGGATTGAGCCTCGCTTCGATGAGGTGCTCAATGAGGAGCAAAAGCTAGCCTCGCTCGCAAATGGCGAGAAGAGCAAGCGGGCTAACTCGCTCAACATCTTTGGCGGGATTCTCCAGCCCGCGGGAATTCTGTTCTTG
Source organism: Fusarium sp. NRRL 66088 (assembly GCA_013186415.1). Lineage (NCBI taxonomy): Eukaryota > Fungi > Ascomycota > Sordariomycetes > Hypocreales > Nectriaceae > Fusarium > Fusarium sp. NRRL 66088. The sequence continues at coordinate 24,413 of JABCKD010000779.1, read as the reverse complement.
GCCTGTGGAAACTTCAACCGAGATAACGCGGTCCCCAAGCTCAAGGGAAAGGAGGCCGATATCGTGGCTATGGGAAGACACTACATTGCCAACCCTGACTTGGTTGAGCGACTCCGCAACGGATGGCCACTTAACCCTTATGACCGATCTACCTTTTACGGAGCTGACCCCCCTGAGAAGGGATACAACGATTATCCTTTTTTCCACGAGACCCCCGAGGCTCAGGTCAAGGCATAGTGCTGGGAAGGTGTCAGTGGCGCCAGGGGCAAACGAAACTATAGATACATAGAAGCAGTGAATTGAGCTCATTGTCGAATATTAAGTCCTATTTGCACAACTCCAAGTATCTATTCGGATAGAGACAAGTGATTGCAACAGAGTTGGAGGTCCTGGGGCGTTGGGTTGAGCTCTCTGTTGAATTGACGCACCTACGTCCTTAAATTGGATGAGTAGGACTTGGAATGAAACAGACTTGAAAGCGATAGGTAAGCCTGAGTAACAGCCTGGCACTTAGTGATAGCCTTCCCATCGTAGCATTATTGTCGCTTCGGCTACAAGTTGGTTGACAGACCTCGTTGTGTGAGATGGTATGAACATTGGATAGGCATTGACGCCCCTCTTTAATTCTGTAATAATTATGTCCGCCATCCTTACATAGGCGAATGCGTAATTAGTGGGTTCAATGATGCGGGTATGGATCATGACTAGCCATGATAGAATTGAGTCTGGGGATTGGGTATTGATGAAGGATTCTGTATATGTGATCTATAGACTAGCTCGAACTGCCTCTACATCTCTAGATGGGCCTTCCGCCTTGGAAAACTTGGCCTCAACATCCTTCCACATATCGTATGTTAGAAGCCACCTCCCAACGCCGTTATATCTCCAGGGGAAAGGATCATCACCCGTCTCCTCGGACTTGGGTAGCACGGGATCCTCTCCGCTCAGCCAGGCGTGGTCAAAGTCTCCAAATTGCTTGAAGCGCTCGTCACGCTCCTGCTGTTCTGGTCCATCAGCAAGATGGTAGATCCATTGGTTGTATGTGCCTCGTTGAACAACCTTCTCTGTCCTCTCCCGCCGGCAAGCCTCGTACACATCGAGTGCCTTCCTCTTAGACTCTGGCGACTTGTCCGTGAGTTGAGCGAGACACAGTCCCAGAACTCCGCCATCTTCGAGTGCCATTCCGGCTCCACTGGCCAAGTATGGAAGAGTCGCATGAACGGCATCGCCAAGCATGGTGAATGCTCCAGAAGCATCAGACCAGGTTGGGTCAAGGCCGGGGCGGATGCATAGACGCCACTTGAGAATAGAACCGACAGAGTCGCAGAGAGAGAGCATCTTGCCGATGCGGGGATCCCAGTCAGCAAAGTGTGCTCGCATCTCATCCATAGTTCCATGAAGTGTGTTTCCTTGCTCAAGGGGGATGTCATCTGGGACAAGCAAGACCATGTTGAACAGCTCGCCACCCTTCAAGACATAGTTGACTGCGTGCTTATCGGGACCAACCCAATAGTTAACCTGGGGGTTCTCCACGAAAGGTCGTAGATCCGGGTCTTTGAGCATCTCAGCAGTCGAAAGGAGAAGACGGTATGCCAGATCGCCAGTGAGTTGAGGAGGGTCTGATTTGTCGAGGAACTGCTCTCGTAGCTTCGAGTTGATGCCATCGGCTCCAACGAGAAGATCAGATACTATGGTACGGCCGTCTTCGAGGTAGGCAGTTGCTGTTGTGTCATCGTCGGCGATGGTATACTTCTCAACCGAGGCGCCTGTGAGGATCTTCACTCCCAACTCCTTGGAACGGTCCAAAAGGCAACCGTGGAGAGTAGCCCGATGAAAGTCGAGGAAGGGGTAGTTTCCTGTGGCAGCCTGATATCCATGGTAATCCATCTCAGAGAGGTGATTTCCCTTCCATCCAATAAAGTTACATTTGCTCGGCCGGGTTGCGAACTTCAAGAGACGATCTTCAAGTCCCCATGAGAACAGAACCCGGCTGGCATTGGGAAGGACCTGAATACCGGCACCGACTTCGCCGATCGACGGGGCAGCTTCCAAGACTGTAACATCATGGCCAGCCAGACGAACAGCGATAGCTGCTCCAAGTCCACCAAGGCCCGCACCGACTATGACGACCTGGAGGACTGTTAGTGACACTGAGCAAAGAGCTGTTGTTTTACGAAAGAGTGCAAACCCACGTGTAGCTTGCTTGAAGCATCGCGCTGCTGAATTTCTTGAACAGTGTAATGAGGCATTGTGTTTCTTGTGTGCTGTTCTGCTTATCGATGCTCAACTTAATGCTCATCAAAGCCGACACTGTGGTTTGCCGTCACCAAAGATATATCCTCCCCAATACCGAGTCAGAGAGTCTCGAAGGACTGGATAACCCAACCAATACCTCCAGTCCCGAACGTCATGGTTACTAGCCTTGAACCACCGCATGGTCATGCACCGCTTTGGCCGAGCGCCCGAAGCCCGAACCTTGCTCCCTCCCACCCTGCTCATAGCGAGCTCAAGAGTGGGGGAGGCAAAGATGACCTAGCTTAGATAGCAGAAGAGACCTGATTGGAAATGCCCTTGGCACAGTCATGCCACGGCAGCGTAAGGGGTACCAAGTACACCCAGATAACGACTTGCAGTCCAAGATACGTCCCTCCTTCCCAATTGGCCACGGGACACCATTTCCGGGTTCCCGGCCTGCGTCGGGATCAACCCGCCCCGTTTTACCCCGCTTTCCCCCGCCTTCAGTCCCACACCGGTACCCACCACCGATAACCCTCCGAGCTCCTGCCTGACTAGCAAAATCGCAGATTAGGAGTGCCCTCTCCCACTTTTGTTCCCATTCTCTTGCGCCGTGTATGCTTTTACTCTCCATTTTGATCCCACTCTACAGCCAATGCGAGGCATGGATGGTGCATTGACTTTTGCTGAAGAGAACCTTGTTGGTGACAGGATGTCTTCTGAAAGTGCAGGTCCCAGCGGCCCTGAGATCCCTACTAGGGGTCGACAGCCCTCCAACGACAAGTCCTTTGTGTGCGATCACCCTGGTTGCACCAAGCGCTTTACACGCGCTGAGCACTTACAGAGGCATGCTCTGAATCACCTACCTGGCGGTACTGCATGTCCCAAGTGTCGTGCTCACTTCAAGCGTCCAGATCTGTTGAGTAAGTAGCAGAGCTTCAGGGCTCACAAGCGACCACCCAATGTTCCTCGCCGCGGAATCGCTCATCATGACTTTAGAGCGTCATATGGACCGTCATATACAGAAGGATATTGAAGCTGGCGGTCCTGGTTGCGGAATTCTCGATACTCGCAAGCGTTCATGGAAAGCCCCTGACGGTTCCGTCGTCGAAAAGAGGCCTTGCTTTCGCCCAGAAACACAACAAATTCCTTCACCCGAGTCTGAGCCTCCAGAATCAAGTGGAGAGCAACAACAACATCAACCTCCAGGTATAGAGTACTGGGCCCAGGACAGCGACCATCCCGGTGACAACCCAGAGCATTCAGACTGGCCACAACCTGGGGAACTTGGTCTAGAGGTGCACAATTGTGAGCCTCTAAGCCTCCAGTCTGTGCCACAGCTCGACTACAGCTTCCAAGCATCCACACTGGCCGAGCAAGGCGACCACAACGGCCAGCTAAGCGAGTCTTGGGATGATGCCATAGATCCCAACCTTGACCCAAGCTTACTCTCCGGGGCTATGCTCGATGTCGCACAACTAGACTACGACCAAATCTTTCAGCCAGATACAGCCAGCTCGTTTAACATGCCATACACCACGGCTTTAGACTACAACTGGCTATTTGACATGAAAGGAACCCAAACATCACTCATCAGCCTACCCGACAAGCAATCTCAACTCGATCAAGCTCCCAGCTTCCAAGAAGCTCTTTACACCATATCACCCGAGTCTATGGAAAGCTCTCAACTTTGGCCCGAACGACGAGACTCTCAACCAGCATCTGAGGACCTCAACAACATGCAGCAACCCCCTTTGCCGTCAACCAACCAGTCCACCCACTTGACATCGTCAGACCTTGTCTCGAAGACAGCCAAGAAACCTGGCCGAAGAGGAAGGAAGACAAGCACAGCGTTAGTCGGTCCAGTTGACGGCGGAGACCAGTCGACTCCCAACGATATCGACAGACCATTCTCCCTTCTGTCAAGGAGACCCGTTCTCCCGCAGATTAATGAAACAATTCGAAAGCGGCTCTTGCAGATTATCGAAGCAACCAACCCTTGCCTCCCGGAATCCCACCACCCCCTTTCAAACGAGCCACTCCTATCTGTCAAATCCCTTCAGAATTATCTCGACTTTTATTTTACCCGATTCAACACTGCATACCCTTTGATCCATTTGCCCACTTTTGATGTCAACAATGCGGAGCCTCTTTACCTCCTATCAATCCTATTGCTGGGGGCAACGTATTCGAACAAGGACGCCCATCAGTTAGCCGTCCGTATCCACGATGTTATGCGTCCAAGCATCTTTGCTCATGCAGGATTTTCTCCTCGCCCAGAACTCTGGACGTTACAGACTATTCTGTTGGTTGAGTGTTTTGGCAAGTCACGAGCTGGTCAGAAACAACACGACATGAGCCACTTGTTCCATGGACTCCTCATAAACCTCATTCGACGATCTGACTGCCAATTTGTACGGCCAACTGGCCCACCATCTGATGTTGTTGATCACGATCAAACGCTGCGGGATGCCTGGAGGCGGTGGTCGATGGCGGAACAGAAGAAACGGTAAGCATTGCTCCTCTACTTGACTAACTCATTCGGCTGACTCTGGTATTAGCCTCGCCTTGCTTTGCTTCATGTGGGACACCCAACATGCTGTTTTATTCTGTCAGAGTCTCTGCATGTCTGCATTCGAACTCCGGGTTGAGCTACCTTGCAGCCAGCGAATGTGGGAAGCTGGGGATGCCATGGCCTGGGCTGCCGCTTGGCGGTCCTCCCAGTCGAACTACGGGCAATTCTTCTTACCAGCCCTGAAGTCATACATGACCCCCACCGCGCCACGACCGCAGGGGCTGAGTGGCCTATCTCGTGTGCTCCTCTTCCACGGACTCATGTCAATCGCCTGGGATATGCAAAGACGTGACCAAACAGCCCTTGGAGTTGTATCAGGCGACAATCCTGGAGGACATTGGCGAAAGATTATTGGAAGTGCTTACGAGAGTTGGAAATCCGACTTTGATGCCTACACCTTGGCTGTCATCGGTCGTTTACCACGTTCTTCCGAGGATGAGTCACAACGCAGTGAGCACATAGCATTTGCGACTGCGTACAACACTCTATATCACTCGGCACAAGCACTACTAAACATGGAGTTCCTTGATGTGCAGATCTACGCAGGAGCTCGAAACATTCTTGGTCGACCAGTTCAACAGAAGGATTATCGCCGATCAGCTAGAAACGTGAAGCAGTGGGCATCCGCGGCAAAGAGAGACTCATCCCAGGAGACAGGGCAGTCGCAAGCTGCAAAGGATGCCATGGCGAAGCAGAATCTCGAACAACCAACGACCTGGGGCAGAAATGCGGCCAACACTGCTGCCTGGCATGCAGGACGCATGTTGCGCGATGGTACTAAGATACTCACTGGCTCAGATGCGATGAGTCTCTTCCACGTCCCTTGGTGCTTATATCTGGCCACCTTGACGTGCTGGGCATTTCATCATGCGGGACCTTTTCGAGGACGGGGTATTACGGCTGGTGACGAGATGGCCGACGACAGCAGCGACGAGAGCGACGAGATGGTATGGGATCCTCGGGGCGAGATGGAGGCGCTGGTGAACAGCATGGCAGAGATGGGTCAGCGTGACAGTACATCGGGTATCAGTCAAAGAAGGCAGACTAATGGGTTGGTATGGTCGATGGCCGAGATATTGACAAAGGTGAGGTGGGAGATCGTGCAAACTGGTGTCAAGGTGTTACGGGGCTTGGTGCCTCAACGACTGATCAATCAGTATGATGATCCGCTTGGGGATAGCTTTTGATGAGAAATATTTGATTACAAATGGTAGATGAATTCATGAGAACTGATACATACCACTTTTGTTGTTTCGCTGGTGAATAACGGCTGAGAAATACCCCATGTCACATGGAAGGGCTGCTCTTACACGTTTACAGTGAAGGTTTGAAGATATAGAATTGCCTTAAAGAGATCTTATTCTTCAGCACAAGTATTAACATACATCTTCTCATCCTCTGGGAGTCTCCTTTCTTTATCACCACGCCAACTCTGACCTCGCCGCGCAGCTTTCTCTTTCTAGCTCTGAACACAGCATCTCTTCCTCTTGAAGCTTGCTTGTCATCATGTCTCCGACAACCTTGGGCATGGCTGGCCATATTTGCTGTCCATCCTGTGCCACCTCCCTTCTTCTGTGTTCCATGACCTCCTCTCTGACTGTGTTTTGGAAGTAAATCGGGCCCTGTGGTCAAGTCAGATAATGTGTTCCATAGCTTCAGGAATAGATATTAACTTTTTCCTTTTCAGGGTGCAACTCGCCGTTGAGGAAGACGCCGGCATTCAGGTTCCTCTGTGTTCCGTTGCATAGATCCTTGTCTTCAGTAAGGACCTGCTTATAGAATGTCATGATGGAAGCAAACTCTTCGTCGTTTGCTGAATGATGACGATATACTTCGTTCTCGATTTTAGTCTTGGTCTCGCTGATGGGGATCATGCGTTGGATGTAGAAGAAGTTCATGCTGTTTTCTGTATTAGTTCTGTTCTTCACGTGCCGCGGGAGAACATACGTGACTGTTACTGAAGTTGATGGGAAGAAAAAGGTGATGGAACGCTTGAACCCATCGGTGCCGTCGTCTTCTTTCTTATTGATGATGGTGTGCTCCAAACAGCTTCCGTTTGGCTCAACCTTGTATTTAGTGAGGTCCGAAACTCCAGCAATTAGGGGATGACTTGTCGGACAGTGATAGCACTCTAAAGTTACTATTAGTATTTGGTAGCTCTTGTTGAGTGTCAAGGCCGCTCATACCGTTGTAGTTTTCCATCACTCCTTTCCAGTTCGAGTCAAGATCCATGTCCCACACATGATCAAAGCTATACCCGCCATCAAAGTCGTAGCTGGTCATCCTGGCACTCTCATCGACCCCAGGGAACTGCTTCTCCCATGGCTCTTCGGGCGTTCCGGCTTGCAAGTTAACCCAGATGAAGCCTGTCTTATCGACGTGAACATTGATGGGCAACAGGCCGTGTTGGCTCTTGTCGAAGTCGGGCACGGTGTCGAATCTTGGCGCCTTTGCAAGATTGCCCTTGAACCCATAAGACCAGCCGTGGTACTTGCAGCTCAAAATTCTGGCCTTGCCTGATTCATTCTGCACAATCGGATAGGCGCGGTGTCGGCAAGCGTTATGAAACCCATTGATGTTTCCGTCACGGTCCCGAACGAGGAAGAATGGAAACTCGGCGTAGGTGAAGGATAGATAGTCGCCGGCTTCCTTGAACCTCAACATGTGAGTGAGAAGGATCCATTTCTTGGAGAAGATGGCGCGACGTTCCAGCTGGTAGATTTCGGGTGATCGATACCAAGAAGCTGGAAGACCACGAACTGGGGCCGTCTTGGAGTTTTTGTCGGAGGAGAGGCCGAGAAACTTCCACATGATGATGATCTTTGTGATTGTTCTGGTGTTATGACAAGGCGTTGACAACAAGTCTGACTGGCAGAACAGAGGCTGATTAGTAGCTGTAGGAGTTACTGAAACAAGTCTTCTCAATTGTTCTTTGTTATACTCAAAGTTTGGGATATCCTATCTATCAGATCTGGCCTCGACCCCTCCTGCGATAACCTTCCTTAGCGTAAGAGCCGCTTCGAGTGAGGCGTCGTTATCTTCAGACTAGGCAAGCCGATCCTTGAGAGCCGAGGGTTTCCGTTGACCCCACACCCCTCTCGATACTGATAATGCTGGTGAGGTTAGCCAGAGATTCAAGAGAGCATCGAAAGTGGGGGTGGAGGTGCAAGCTCTCCCAGACCATGAGTCTTTGATAGGACAAGTTAGGCTATTTTTCCTGATAAAGGTTGAATTGTTCTATCGACCCCTCTTGCTCGGTTGCTGCTACCCCGCGTCTTGGCACTTTGGTGTCATCGCTTGCGGAGTGTTTCGTGATGACTGTTGACGGATCCGGAGGCATCCATATCTGTTCATCCGATGTCTGCCGTGCCTGTTGTGGCCGGATAATAGACTATTCGGTAATTCAGATGCCGGAATACCGTTTATAGAAGAATATCATCTGTATTCCATTAACGCTACCGAAGGGTATGAATGAATATCATGTCAGGGATGCACCGATGCTCAAACACGAGTTTCCAGAATCTTTGGAAGTCATATAACAAGCCATAAGCTTGAAATGGAATAGAACATACACTAATACTTGCACCGGACTTCAACGAACCACATTGTATCAGTATGGTCCGGAGAGCTTAAGCCCAGGTGGTGTAGGACTAGCAGGCCTTAGCTGCAGGGTCTATTAAGAAATCCGGGGAAAGAAACTTATTGAGTATGATAGCCAATGAGTGTGAGCCAATGTGCATGGTAGTTTAGAACCTTGGAAGAGTTGTAAGCTCGTCTGTGAGGTTGAGAGAGGTTGTGGTGTGGGATCCTCGACCAAACACCTGGGTGAACATGCACTCATTAGATTATGTTGATGTTAGATTGAGATGTGATGAAACAAATTTCCCGTTACAGCCGTCATCTGTAGCGATCTTGCAGTGATACATTCTCATTACCACCACATTGGCTGGGGTGTTCCTCATGGTGAGGCCTCTCGCAAGTTGCTGCCCACCTAATCTCGATGAGCTTGCACATCATGCCGTTCTCATAAGATTTAAAAAACATGTAATGATTAATGACGGCATAATCCAAAAGAGATTATATTCATAGAAATGGTTAAATAGGTGATTTATACGGTTCATTCATCAAGAGGTTCCAACCTATCGAAGTATGCCTCGATGCAAAAAGGAATGTTGCGACGCCTGTGAGCAGCAGTGCGCTCTCTGAGACCTCACAATAGATGTTTGGCACACGCAGATGTCTTAGGATGGTTAATTCAGTGATGTGCAAACTCCCTGTAGATGAATGTCGTGCATTGTAGGGTCCCCAGCTCAGTTGCCAGAGTCACTCATTTAACTTTCGAACTATGTGTCTTCAATCCATCCTCAGCAAAAGTTCTCATGCGAGTACAGCATTCATAGGCTGACGAGATGCTGATAAAACAGAACTGCCATCAGAAGCACACTCAACGTCGTCCCACAAATGGGTGTTTGCAAGGACACCATAATTGAAGCCCGGCCCTCGATGAGATAACTGAGCCAAAAGGCCGTTTTCAGGGATATGCCGGATACAGGCGACGAAATGAAGTTGTATAGATTCTATGGAATATAAAGAGCAACATTCAACATGTCTATTGATGGCATAAAACCCAATGCCTGGCGATGCTACAAGCAGGAACCCTCTCTATCCTTCGGCCTTTGGTGTATCACATTGTCCTCTCTCAACTTGATCGTCCAATTTGTCTCGCCCAGCAGCTGGAAGTCAACAATTGGCTGCTATGGAGATAAAAATGGGCCACATTAAACACGAGTCAAGTTAGACCGGGCTGGAACACGTAGTCACTTTCTTAACGGGACGACTGACTCATACTCACCTTTTTGTATCAAGTCTAGAATGCGGTCCATTGCTAGTCAGTTCAATTTCTCTCCCTACCAACCTCACACTGACACTGACATCTCCGCCGACAATGGCTTCCACCGCCTAATACCATATCAATGAGCCAACGAGCGCCGACTTTGACGAATGGTCTGTCATGTTTCGGGCATACATCGACTTTTACGAGGCTTCCATTGAGGAAGAGCAATACAGGCGAACCTTTGATCGCATTATTAACAAGGAGAATGACCTACAAGCGTTGGTCTTGAGAAGGACCGTGGATGGAAGAGAGTCGATAGTGGGCATTGCCCATTTCTTCCCTGAGCAGACACCGTGGAGCGAGAAGCAAATCCTGATGCTCAATGGTGAGTTTGCACTCTGAGGTTTGAAGACATGGGTTATAGGTTGTCTAGGCTGTTCAACGCAGGACCTAGGTCCGAGATAGTTGCACTACTCAATAAATATGACAGCGAAGCTAACCTCGAGGTTCAGATCTCTTTGTTGCTCCATCCGTTCGTGGTCAGGGCCAAGGACGCAAGCTCATTGAGGCTGTCGCCGAGATTGCCAAGAAGATGGATTGCTTGCGTCTGCAATGGCTCACGAAGCATGACAATACCAGGGCCCGTAGTCTATATGACACAATGGCCCAGACCTCGTTTGTGCAGTATCGAATGAGCTTGGATTGATGAGAGTGGAATTCTCCAGGCAGCCAAGAACTGCTAGCCAGATTTCGTGGCTGGTGAAACGAATTTCGTTTATATGTGAAATTTCTACGCTTTCTAGGTTAGGTATACAAACGCAGCTCAAGAATCCCTGGGGAAATTCACTGACCTCAACCTATCCTATATCCGAGAGCGAGCCGAGGTGAATTCGGGGATACGTTTATGCATTGTCCGACTTTAATCTCTTTGTTACAGATATCTGTCCATTAATCCGTAATTATGTGAACACATGGTTAAAAAAAATTATTTGAGAAGAGTCGGGAAACACGGCGGTGATGATGCAACTTGTTGTGCTAATGGGACGATCAAGACGGAGTATTCCGATAATTTGAGAATGCACAATTCATCTTTGGCTTGGGTTAAAAATATGAATCATGTCATACATAAGCGGGCATAAAAAAGGCGCGCTTTGGTAGCACAGTGCCCACACACGAATCATGAACAGCGAGGCTTTCCGTCTCGTTGCATGTTCGCTTAGCGGTGTGTACCGTGCCGCCTCGGCTATGGCTGGATGTGCTGAAATGCCTCAGTTCAGTCCTCTCTGCATGCATTCAAAAGGATGGACAAGAAAGAAAACAATTCTGCGGTGTGAGTCTTGAGCCTTCATCATAGGCTCAACACCAGCCAGAGAACCGGGATGTTTGGACCCTTGTCCCACTAGAGCTCCGCCTAAAGCGGAGTCGCTTCAGCCGCTGAAAACAGAATGGTTAAGGGGGTTGACTTTGCTAGCTCATTTCATTTTTTTCTCCGACTAACTTTGGACCCTTTACGTCGCTGCCAAGGAGAGTTGCTCAAACTGTCAGCTGCTCTCGTCCTTGAAGCTCGTTCCCTCCCTTTCTCTTACGACTGTGATGCCATGAGCACAGCGTTGACACATCTACACTAACTACACCCCGCTGTCAGCTGCTGCTCACAGACCACCGCCATGGACAAGTACATTGTTTTCGACAGGCAGCTCACCAAGGCGGATCTGGTGGTGCTCCAGAGCCTCACCGAGGATTTGAGGGAGCACACACGGAGAGAAGACGGAGATGGTGCTGCCAGGGCCAATGGCAAGACGCTGGATGCATCAAGTCCTGATGTCAACGCCAAGGCATCGAATAACGGCACATCACCAAATCAGCATGGTGCGTACGCTCTGTCGATCCCCTCCATCACCCACATGCATCCATGAACATGCCACTTACCCCCCTATCAGCCAAGCAGCTCTCATACGAAGAAGCTGTGCGTCACCTTCAGGCAATGAACGACCCTCATGACGCCCATTTTGAGCCAACAATCATGAACAATCTGGATCTTGACCAGATCAAGCTGCCTCCTCTTCTTGACAAGCTTCTTCTGCGTCCTTACATCCGCATTGCGCGCTCCCTTGTGCGTGTGGAGACGGATGTGATCATGCTAACACATCTTCTACTCTACGTCTTCACTTCCATTCCCAGCGCTATTTACCTCTTCTACAACTTCACTTGGATTCATGGCGTGTTGCATTTTCTCATGCAGTTCTCCTACATGGGGACCTACACTCTCATGATGCACCAGCATATCCATATGCGCGGCATCCTCCACAAGCGTCTTGGCCTCTTTGATCACCTTTTCCCATACATCCTCGACCCTCTCATGGGCCATACGTGGAACTCGTACTTTTACCATCACGTCAAGCACCACCACATTGAAGGAAACGGACCTAACGATCTGTCTTCGACAATCCGATACCAAAGAGACAGCCTTCTTCACTTCCTCCATTATACAGGAAGATTCTTTTTCTTCATCTGGGCTGAACTCCCCTACTATTTCATTCGCAAGGGCAGAGTTTCGCTGGCCTTCAAGGCAGCGTTCTGGGAACTCTCGACCTATACTTCTCTATACACGCTCTATCGCATCAACCCACGGGCCACTACCTTTGTTTTCCTCATTCCCCTGTTTCTTCTCCGACTTGGTTTGATGGCCGGCAACTGGGGACAACATGCATTTGTCGATGCGGATGAGCCAGATTCTGATTATCGATCAAGTATTACACTCATTGATGTCGCTGTGAGTTTTTTTTCTGTCTGACTCATACTCTCCGTGCTAATCATGCTATAGAGCAACCGGCATTGCTTCAACGATGGATATCACACCTCTCACCACCTCAACCCCATGCGCCATTGGCGCGAACACCCAGTCTCCTTCTTGAAAACCAAGCACATCTACGCCTCTCAGCAAGCCTTGGTCTTTCACGATATCGATTATCTCATGGTCACCGTGAGGCTACTGATGAAGGATTATAAGCGGCTGGCAGAGTGCTTGGTGCCCATTGGTAGCCAAATCTCACTGAACATGGATGAGCGCGTCAAGCTTCTGCAAAGACACACTCGAAGATTCTCCGAGGAAGAGATCAAGCAAAAGTTCAAGACGCCTTAGTCTTGAAAGAGTGTGGATAGCGTCATCAAAAGTCAATCTGGACAATTCACCAGCGTTCTCTCCACTGCACTTACTGAGTCTAAGCATTCTGGCAATGTTTCATTTGATACCTGTTCATACAACATGTAGCCTTCCAACTGAGGAGCATTCTACTTTACGTCAATCAAGGGACAGGCAAGGGGTGGAAGCATAGGAAAAAAATGCGGATTGTTCTATAGTACAAGGCCAAATTGCCTTCATACATACCTTCTATACTAACCGCATTGAACATATTCTTCCACCACTCCAAGCCGTCACTCAGTATGCCCACACAAGAAGTTAGATCTATTCTGCATAGTTGTTAAACCAAAAGAGTTGGAGATAGAACACAGCCATACCAGTCCCGTATTCTGGTTCAAAGCACTTCCGCTCTCGTGCAGGAGCACAGTTTTCTACATAAGACTATCAACCAGTCAAGCCACAGCGAAAAGAGGAACCCAGTTCGTTGCGGTGAAGCATATAAAGACTCTCCTCCAATTCCCTATCATTGGCATCATCCGCCACAACCCAATGGCCATTTCCATCAACTCCGTCCTCTTGTGGCCAGAACTCCTTAGCCACGGGCTCTTGTAACCACCTGTTCGTCCATGGGTACCGAAGTCCACACCCTGACCCACCCGTGATAGTCACTCTAAGATGCCGCAGTTTGCTTTGAGTGACAAACGTGTTCAAGGTATTGAGTAGGGCGTCACAGTCTAAAAAGGATGAAAGGCCGACAGTGGTCTTGAGGGCGAGATAAAGCCGGATTGCGTTCGGAAATGTAGACCTGAGTAGGGACAGCCTGGTCTCTAAAGGACCTAGCTGGGGTAAAAACATTTCGTTCTCCACCCGTTCTAACTCTAGGGGCACTATGATCTCCAGTGACGAGATACTAGCAAGCCTAGCTGGGAGCAAAAGGTGTGGCAGACGGCCCAGAAACTCCTGCGTCGAAACGTGGAAAGTATTTGTCCCATAGAGCACCGCGATGCCTTCCACGTATCTATCATCCAGCCAAGTCAGCAGGAATTTCTAACAAGAATGTAACTGGGTATTCGTTTGCGCAACTTACGCCTGTCTGGAAGCCAAGAGCCATCCCATTACACCGATCAAGCACTTGGATGGTGACTCCCCAGGCCAGAACTCGCAATTCTGCCCAAACCCATCAAGGCACTGGTCATATGTAGCATCTGGCTCACTCGCATAGATCTCGTCTATAGTATGCAGAGAATGTTCAAGGCGATCTGGTCGACAACGATGACATATGCTGCTTCGCCAGTGCCAGCGTTTTGGCTTGCGGTAGTCTGGCTCCCATTTCCAAGGCCCTTGCATGTAATCATGGGGCCATGCTGAAGCGCGCCAGTATGGGAAGGGGGTCATTGGGTGATCGAAAGAAAGGTCCATGTGTAGAGTGCGGTCGCCAAATGCCAACACGAGGATCTTATGCCGTATCTCTGGAGGCAGTTTGCTGAAGAATGGAGGGGCTTGGGTGAGGTCCTCTTGAGAAGCCGAGGGAGTCAAAGCATGATGCCGTCGTTCGGGGAGATAGGGAGGGATTTTATTCTTGCCTAGAACAACGTCGAGCGTGGATTGAAGCCAGCCGCCGAGTTTCGACTTCATGATGATGATGAATAATGAATGATGGGCAATTCTTCGAACACAGCAGGAAAATAATCTGACAACTGATTCTAGGCAGCGAAGCCTGGATGTAAGGATGAACCTATTGAAGCTCATGTATAAAGGATTATCCCTGCTCCAGTGCTATAATAAGAGCTCGCAATGCTCACCCTTCCTGTCCTTGCAAGGATATACGGCCACTCATAAAGGCAGAAACAAACGGATTAACATTAATCCGATCTGATATCCCTTGTCATGTTTATGCAAGCATAACCCATGCATGCCAATGTTCGCCTTTTCTGTCCGTAAGAGTTGCGCATCAGATTTTTGTCCTTGCTACCTATAAGTTAACATGCTTGTTCTCTCTGCTTCCTTTCCCGTCACCTTCTTTTTTGCTAGCCTTACCAATTCTGCTCATCTTTAATCACTTGACGTCTAGCACTTGTGGCGGGAAATATCATAGCTATTTACTAAGGCTTCAACGAACTACCCTATTGTCTAGAAACTCCTAATAAGAACATTTTCACAAGATCTACATAACTTTCAGACACTAAATAGAGAGAATTATTAATTCGATGAAAGTTCTAAGGCCATTGCTCTTATCGATTCACGTTTATAGCAACGCCAGATCCCTTCTTATGAGCGAAGTAGCTTGACAATAGGAATATATTTTGCGACTTAGAAATGACCGGTGCTAACAGGTCAAGCAGTATTCAGTCAGATTTTAGATTTTCTTTGATAGGGTGGTACCCTCTATGAATGAAGGTAACTTACTTCAAACATCTGCTTCAGAGGCTTTTGCGATCTGGCAGTATCGCTGCTGGAAAGAATTCACGGCCAAAGGTTTTTTATTTTTATTCTCTCAGAGACAAAGAGATCAGCCTAGCACGAGATCTTTCATGACCAACGATTCAAATGTGTTATGAAAGCAAGGAGTATGTAGTTCACTTTAATAGAAGGGGGATAGCGTGGGATGTCGGAGTTTGGAAAACTGCTGTTTTCCGTGAACCACAGATACCCAGCGAGGACGTAATTACGAGCCCAATTACTCAGCCAGTAAAATAAAAGCTCCATGCTTACCATTTTCTTAACCTACGCTTGGTTTTCGGGTGCCATTATGCCCTTTGGCCAATGACGGGTGAAGAAGCGACATGGAGGTATCGGAGTTAACATGGAGACAACGACAACGGCTTGGTAATTCAGCATACTAAAAGAGGTAAACAGGGATGCTTCACAGCATATATATTTAGTTAAAAGATGAGTGGTAGACGATAGGTAAACAGACTGACCAACAAGCATCACGATGTCGTTTCACCTTTTGTCACTTCTGCTGGCGGCTGTCGCAACCACGGCGGCGCCACCCGCCCAACACCACGTTTCGCCAGTTACGGTAAACACAAGCTCTGGCATCTTTGAGCCATTGTTTACCGATCCTCAACCAAAAGTTGCTTCTTTCTTGGACATTCCCTACGCCGAGAGCCCCGTTGGATCTCTCCGATTTGCACCCCCCGTTGCGAAGAGACATGCAGGGAATGAGGTCAACAAAGCGGCCAAGTTACCTGCTGGTTGCTTCCAATATGTTACTCCAAATCTTAGAGGCACCATCACAGACGGTCCCGTCACTTCTGCATCATTTCAACGAGGAGATTACTCCAACACAACTGAGGACTGTCTGCGACTCTCCGTGTTTGCACCCAGGAGGGCAGTCGAGGAGAGGGCATCAACAACCTCTACACACCACGACTCCTTACCTGTCATAATTTGGATTCATGGCGGAGGCTATAGTTTCGGAGGCACCAACGTTCCTTACCAGCTTGCCCCTAACTGGATTCAACGGAGCCAGAGACATATAGTTGTTCAAGTTCAATACCGTCTTAATCTCCTCGGTCTGCCTAATGCTGCTGGCCTGGCAGAAGATGGAGATAACTTAAACTTGTCTTTCCTTGATCAACGCCTTGCAGTTGAGTGGGTGCGCGACAACATCGCTCAGTTCGGTGGTGATCCCGCCCGCATCAGTCTCTGGGGAGAAAGCGCTGGAGCGTACTCAGTGGACAGCTATCTGTTTGCCTGGCCTCAAGACCCCATCGTCAAAGGCGTCATTGCTGACTCGGGAAACGCAGTGGCCATTGAAAGCGTCTTGTCTAATGCCAGTGACCACAGTGCATTCTCAGTGGCTGCGAGCCGTCTCGGATGTGGTGGTTTATCGCCCAAGAAAGAGCTACAGTGTATGCGCAAGGTGCCTGAATCCAAGATCAAGGAATACTTGCAAGCAGGCATTGGCCATGGTGGTGCCGCTGATGATGGGTTGGTGTTTGGAACCATTGCGGACAACGTCACCATCCTTGTCAATTACACTGAGAGAATTGGAAAGGATACTTCCAAGTATCCCGCTCACATTCCCATGTTGATCGGCACCAACGCCAACGAAGGAGCTGCAGTCGTCCCATACGACTTTGAAGGGAGCAAAACGGCGACTGAACTACCGAGCGACCTTGCCAAGATAGCCCAGGGTTTTGGACTGAACCTCCAATGCACGACGCTAAAGGAAGTCAGGCTTCGATCAAAGGCTGGGGCAACAACATACCAATACCTTTACGCTGGCAACTTCACCAACATCTCACCTCTACCATGGCTAGGAGCGTACCACACCGCCGAGCTGCCTCTTGTCTTTGGCACCTACGAAATTGACGGGCCATCAACTGCCTTTCAAAGACGCCTCAGCGAACGAATGCAGGACCTGTATCTCAAGTTTGCCATCGATCCAGCACGCGGACTAGAAGAGACTGGGTGGAAACCGGCAACAGAAGAATTGGGCAGGTCTACGGTCCTTGAGTGGGGTGCAGATGGCAAGGTTGAACAAGCATTGAGTGCCAAGGGCCTCCGGGATGAGTGTATCAAGAATGGCTTCGCTGTGTAGATCTCTACAGAGTAAATCCACTATGGGTATCCAGCTCTACATTTAGCAGTCAAGTCCGAAATGTACTACCCCACAACTCTTTGCTTGTGTTCTCTCTCTCGTGATACTCTTGAACTCATCGTCACCTTCCTATCTAGTATTCGGAAGTCTGGCTCGGCCTAGTGTGGTGGTCTAAGTCGAGGGCTTTGAAACAAAGGCTCCAGGGGTCCATCAATAATAGGGTAGAAAATCTTGCCAGAAGTGGCTCGATATGGCCGTCTATACTCCGTAGCCTTAAACTTATTTCACCGCTGTCGGGAGAACTGCCCATCTGAACGTGTTTCACCGAGAACCAGGATCTTCCACCAATGGCCAGTTTGTTGCCAAGAGTTGATCCCAGTTAGGTAAAAATTAGTCCGAAGTCTATTCTGGGCAATCCCTAACTATAGACTGCGAATTTGGTTTCAAGGACACGGGAGAGAACGGGTATGACTATTGGGAAGAATATTGACCGAGGCACTACTCTATCACCAAGACATACGATATGTTCCATGCCTATGGCTACTAGTGAGAGCTGAGAGTCTGGATGGTTCGTTCATGACTTTCTAAGAGACTAAGTCAGGGTATCTCTCGTATAGACCCCAAATAGATATTCATTGGTGACCGCCATCATGGCTGATGGAGTGATGGCCATGGCCGCTACTGGCGCGATTGTAGACATGCGGAATTGTGTAGCATCAACGGAAGAATCATGACCTTAACAGGGTTGCATCAGCAAGAAGAAGCAGGGATCGCATCAACCTGACACAGGTAGTCCCGCAAGGGCCAATCGGAGCGATGACGGTAGTTATTCCACACGAGCGAGTGAAACGAAGAAATGAAAAGGGATAAGATCGAAGGCCGGCAATGCAGTTGCAGGGGGGTTTAAACATGATATAAGTAGGAACGAGGTCGGAGTGAAACAAGTTTATCACTACGCCTCTCAGACGAAGAATACAGTTAGACCTCAACTGTTATATCAGCCTTCACACTCCGCCATCCGTTCTCATAATTCACATTTACGGGGTCACCAGTATTAGCACCTCAACCCATAACCCCGATATTCAACAAACAAACAAACAAAATGCGCTTCTCTCTCCTCACTGTTGTTGTGGCCTACGCCTCGACCGCCTCAGCAGCCTTGAACTGGTCGTTGCAAAAGGCCTCCAACCCAACATCGGACCAGACTGATGCATATGGAAGAATTGAGGAGGCTATGCGTCGCGCCGTGGCACGATATTCGCGCTTCACCGACGCCAGCAAGACCATCCGCGTCTACTACGCCCCTGGCGTTCCTACTGCTGAGGCAAACTACAACGGCGATCTCCGCTTCGGTTCAAACCGAGCTTACATGACTGAGCGGACGGCAATGCACGAGATCGCTCACACCCTGGGTGTTGGACAGACGGCTGCCTTTGACCGAAATTGCGCGGCCAACAACTGGCCTTCTGCAACCCGTCTCCTTCAGTCTTTCGACGGCGCAAATGCCCGCATTAACTGCGGCGGTGGTCACTTTTGGCCTTATGGTCTCAACTACGACAACGAGTGGAGCGAGACTAACGCGAACCGACATGTTCAAATGATTGATGCTATGCTGGCTGATGGAATGTAAGAGGACTGGGGGGTTGCTGTGAAGGAGGTTGGGATTGGACATGAATGAATGACTTGAATTATTTCGAATGCACATTATTTAACATGATACTACATCGAAACATCGAGTGCAGCGCCTTGTGTGAATGCCCACCCTGGTAAACCAGTGGTGAGAATCTTGCATCAGCGTATTTGGAAGGAGTTGTCTACCCAATCCTAGCGATAAAGGCACAAAGAGGACGAGTACCCACGGAGACAAATGCAAAATACCAATGATCGATATAACTCTGGGTTTGTCCATGGATATACAACCATGGGCACTAAGACGAGTAATAGATACTCTCTTGTTGGGCTCTTGAAAGCAGCTTCATTTTCAGCCGTATCTTCGAGGCATTCACTACATAGTAAAGGAGTATTATCAAGTCTAACATGTAACCGGTTAGGCCAGAAGGTTGTGCAGCCAGGCAACCATTGAACGCATTGACGTTGCACTGCCCCCAGAATGATTCCTCATCACGCTGACTGAGGATAAATTAGCTGCCTAGCCGTAGAATCTCCGATGGTATAAAATCCATTTTACACCTGAAAGCATGTTCGTTGTCCTTCAATGATACAAAATCACATCGAAGATACTCCTCTCACCCCCTCCACGACTCGCAATGGACATCTCACACGACGAGAGCGTTGGTGAGCTACCAACCCAACACTCCTTCGCCGATGTGTTAGCCACAGAGAAGCTGTCTGAGTTTCTTGACCGGCAGAGAAATACACATCTGGAAGAGAACCTCTGGCAAGAGAAGGGACCCCCACGGGTGAAATTGGCTACTCGACTTCTTTCCTTGGACGCGACCATCAGCAATCGGAGCCCAGGTATCCCCAAAGGGATTCCGGAAAAGACTATCGGATTTCGCAAGATTGGGTTTGGACAATGCGGTCTTGTTTTTGAATGGCCTGGCAGAGAGATGGCGGTTAAAGTGGCTAGACCGGGCTTTCAGGACGCCCTTTGGGTCGACCATGAATCCCATAAAGCTGTTTATTCTGCTTTCTCGGAACAAGACAATGCTCCTCAGTGTCGAGTTCCACGGCTATTCACCCATATATCAAAGGATGACAAGTGGTGGCTGGAAAGCAAGGGGCTATTCATGGATCAGCACGACAATTTTCCCTTTCCATCTTCGGCACTCACTTCAGAGCACATCCTTCCATTAGCTGGGGTCGTACGAGAAACATTGATCCAGAAGTATTGCCCTCAAAGCATGCAACAAGCGGCACTGGAGAACCCCCTGAACCGCGATTGTCTGGCTCGAGTCTACCTTGGCCGACGGCGGCCCCCTCACCAACCTCGGCAGGTGAACTTTTCTCTCAGAAACTTCAATCTGTGCCTTGATCAAATGATCGAGCTTGGCCTTCCCGTTTCATCATATGCATCGGTGATTGGCGAAGCACTGGCGGTTATCCACTGGGCTGCCAATGTGGATGGGTACGATGTCGAGTTTATTCTAGGTAGCGAGGCTAGTGTCAGCTCGCCACCGCAGAAAGCATCTTTTCTACGGTTCACTAGAGAATCCTCCTGGGCCACAGCCAAAGGTCGGAGAAAGACTACTCGGATCTGGGTGCTCGACTTTAACTTGTGCACCCTATGGGAGGAGAGAATCGGGTGGGAACAGCCAGAGGCCCTAGTCGAGCAACTCGTGACGGCGTTTTTCGAAAACGACCCGTACTACCCGTTACCGTTGATGGATGATGACCTGGACAAGCAGCTGTGGTCTGTCTTCCGGGATAGTTACACAAGCAAGGCGGAAGAGGTTCTGGAAGAGAAGGACGAGAGGTTGAGGGCGCTCCCACATACATTCATCAATGCTTGCATTGAGAGGGAGCGGCAAAATATTGATAATGGACTGGGGCATGGACATCGGCAACACAAGGGGTAAAATTGCCGCAGCAACTTGCCATAGTTTCAGGCGCCGGGTATAAGGGGAACGGGCATGTCAGAGTCACAGTCCAGGACAATAATTCCCTGTGCAAGGTTTTGAAAGTCGCCCTCGACAGGGCAACATAGGCTTGACCCTTCTCGAATTCCCTTGACAAGTTAACAATGACACGGTACATCATCATCCCTTGACTTTTATGGACAGCCATAGCCCATCCGACGACCAGCGGGATCTGGGTTCGGCACAGAAGAGAAAGGCGATGGTCATCCAAGCCCGCTAGAGTTCCATCACGAAGCCGGCGGAATTTCATGTCAAGATGTCGATCCATATTCTTGTTCCATTGATGATCGTCGTAGCATCGGTATTGGCGTGGAGGCGCCTTCAACCTGTTGAATTCGAATATATTAACCTCGTCAACTTCGTCTTTTGTACACAGAAGCGTAGTCGCATTGGTAGTATCGTTGGGATGGTCCATGAGCACCTGCATCTCAGCTGGAGAGATGGCAGGCACAATTCGGCACTTCTGGAGCATCCGAATAAAGTGCTTGTCGTTCTGGCGATGAATCTCGTTCAAGTGTTTGTGAATGAAGTTGGCTTCTTTCCAGGCAGAGCTCATGAAAGCCCATTTGTTTTTCTCTAGGAATGGGCCATGCTTGTTCTCGCAGTTGAACACCTTGGAGGTATTCATTTCTTTCGGGTCATACATCTGTTGCCCACACCCGACGCAGTGTTGGAAGGGATGGACTGGGGAGTTGGCAGAAGTCGCCATTGACGATGAGTTGAACTCCCCCAAAAGGGCGGTCTGCATTCCAGGGTTGGGAAACGCCCCTGACTCCTTTCAGGGTCTTGTTTATTCGATCCACAAAATTGCACGAGACCATGCTAATCTCGTCGATGATGAGGACATGAGTTTGTCCCATACGTTTCCTGACATGCCGGCTACCTTGCAGCGCTTTCCCCTTTCTCTCATTTGGGGGTTTCTGGTGATACTCGAGCTACTTTCTTCCTTTTATGCTAAATCAACGAGATCATTCATACACAAATTGTCATCCTCAGGTGTCCACCCCAGATAGCTCGAGAGCGTCCTGGCACCAACTTGGACAGCCGCTGAACCAGTCGGCGCAGTAACCCAAAAGACTCTGTTTGCTATCCCTCAACCCTCACTGATCAGCCCTGTCGGACAAAACGATCCTTATGAGACTTGACAAGCTGCGACTGATCCAACACCTCGCCAGTTGAAGAGCGGATGAAGTCAACCTGCAGCTTCTGAGCATCCACAAACCGAATCGTGGCATAACTAAAGTCATCTGCATATGCAAATGCATTCAATGACGTCTTCTTCCCAATACTACTCAAGCCTTCAATGTTTCCTGCGCCTCCAGCAACAATGTACATGGGCGCCTTTGGATTGTTCAAACCCGAAGGGTCCAGGGTTCCGTTATATGCAGGATAAAATCGTTGGGAATTGTGTACGTGCCCGAACACACCGAGGTCAACACCATATTTGTAGAAAATGTTCTCGAATGCTTTTTGGCACGGCTTGCATCCATCTTCGCCTGTTGTGTACCAAGGCCGATGTCCTGCGACAACAACCCAGGGAGTGACCTCTCGATCAACAGATGCGAGATCCGCCTCGAGAAACTGAAGTTGCTGGTTTGGGCTGCCGAAAGGTCCACTGTTGAGATTGGCGGATCCCCCAGGGGCGTCAGGGGCGTCAGGAAAGTCCGTCTCGGTGTCGATCATGACCACATGGACCATGCCATACTCGAAAGAGAACCAGAAGGGTGGGTTGGCGAGCTGCTTTGCCTTGTTTGCGTTCACTCTCGCAGTGTCATCTGATGACGTCGATACAAATGCTTGTGGCATTGTACGGCCGAATCTGTTCATGAAGTCGGTAAAATTCTTCTGGCCCTCTGGGCAAAGAAGATTCAGCAATGGCACCTCTTCGCAGGCTGCCTCGTGATTTCCAGGGCTGACCATGTATGGTTTCCGACCGGCAATGGGCGCAAGCTGATTGTAGAACTCCTCAAGGATGGCTTGATAAGCCTGTTCTCCATGAAGCAAATTCTTTGGCTTCAGGAACCAGTCATCGGCGTATGCCAGATCACCTGGATGAATGATGAACTCGTAGTCGTCGGCGGTAGATGCAAGACGGCCAATGGTCGTGTGATTCAGTGAAGGTTGTATGTTAGGAATCACGTCTCTTTTTGACTGGTCCATGTTGATGGTAAATCCATCTTCGCCATAAACACCCAGGTCAATGATGGCGTTGATGGAGAACGGAGTCTTGTCTCCAGCCGTTCGAGGGCTGAAAAACTCATCAACAGAGGAATTTGTAGAGGTGATCTTGTAATAGTAGGTTGTTGCCGGCTTCAGATCAGTGAGGTTCACCGCATTGGTCCAGGTGCGGGAGGTAGGATAGGTGATGGAACTATCCGAGCAAGCCTCCTTGTTGAGGAGCTCTCTTGAAGTGCCATATTTGACGCAGGGCTTGATTTGCTTGGAATATGTATTCCAGCCTATGGTGACACCTGTGAACGCTTCTAAGTATGGACTTAGGCAGCGTGGTCGATTTACTTACTGTTTGGTCCATCTAGGGAAAGCCGTTGTTGAACTGGCGTCGACAAATCTGAGGGTATGGGTGGATAGCTGGCCTTTCCCAGAGCGGCCCCTATCAGGAGTGAAAAGGTTACGATGCAATTAAAAGAAGCCATCGTGCGGTGTCAACTTGGCGTTTCCTGACTCAGTTTCATTTCTTGGACTGGGCTTTGTGAGTTATATGCAAATCGGACTGAGCATCATCTCGAGCACATCGTGTGCCGTGTATCCGGCTTCCTGGCCTAGTCCCGGCAACCTTCCTCTTAAGGAACATACGCCGTGTTCTTTTTCCACGTTTTGAGTAGTTTGACTCGGGGTGCACGGCGTTGCATGTGAAACTGATAGGCCTCGTGCTTATTCAACGTCGTGTAATTGGTCCATCAAGTCGGTCAACGATCGTAGTAAATGATCGACCCGACAGGGCCACTTGTTAAGGCTAGTTAACACATTTTTCCTGGTTCATATCCCACGAGAAGTTGAACTGAAAAGCCGTTTCTTCTTTAATCGATAAAGTCGGGTTTAAAAGCCTCATCGAAGCGGAAGAACTTGGTACCCACCTCTACATCAACCTGTCTCTTTTTCCGTTACCAGATAGCGCATGGCACCCAGCTTTAGCAAGCAATAGAGACTGAAACTCATTGATTCATGAAATGAAATTCTACCGCTCCGACCAACGTGGTGCGGGTCAATAACTGAGAACCAGTTCCGGGATTATGACGCCCACTGGTTTGTCGTAACTGGTATCGGAAAGAATTATCTCGCTTCTCCGCCGTTCCTTAAACATACTCCACGCTTTCATTTCCTTACATCAAGCAGCTCTCTGCAGCACCTTTATATATAAAAGGTCCGAAACAACTAGAAACCGGATGCCTTTATCCTTCCAGGCTTATTATTGTTAATATCCACGATCTTCTGGCTCAGTTATCCCATCGAGGGCTGGG
>JABCKD010000778.1:0-31800 GCA_013186415.1 Fusarium sp. NRRL 66088 | reverse complement strand
GTCTCACTGCCCTTTGATTCCCGTGCAAAGTGACATAAGCTGCCCGAGTCCCAAAAGTGCCCGACTCGTTCCACGTTCCCACCCCCCACTTGCTCGACGTATTCGCACATCCCCCTCCTTCCCGCCTTTTCTTTCCTTCACCTCCCGCTCGAATTCTTTTTTTTCTTCTCTTCCTTCTACATCCTCTTCTCCTTCACTTCTTCAATCCTCCCTCGGCTCTCCAGCGTCTACTCTCCGTGGTACGTCTTTGTCCCAATTGCTTCATTGTCGATGTATATCTAACAATCAATCTCCAGTGACTCCGTTATCCCGGTCATCACAGTTAGACAGACTTCCCCGCGCGGCACAGCTTTTCCGTCACCTCTCATCCTCTCCTCCCCTTCATCTCTCACAATGTCTGTCACCAACGGCACCAACGGCGTCCACGCCGAGCTTTCCAGCTGGAAGCACTACAACGAGGGATCTTTCCTCTTCACTGTAGGTCTCTCCTCGTCTCGCCTCGCCTACCCCCGAGATTGCGACCCCGAGCCCGGCCTTTATCGGCATTCCCACCACGGTCTTAAACCGAGGCCTCATGCATCAATTGTTCCCCTCCTCGACCCCGCTGCTAACATTCATCCAGTCCGAGTCCGTCGGCGAGGGCCACCCCGACAAGATCGCTGATCAGGTTTCGGACGCCATTCTCGATGCCTGCCTGCGGGAGGACCCCCTCTCCAAGGTTGCTTGCGAGACTGCCACCAAGACCGGCATGATCATGGTCTTCGGTGAGATTTCTACCAAGGCCAACCTCGACTACCAGAAGGTCGTCCGTGAGGCCATCAAGGACATCGGCTACGATGACTCCGCGAAGGGCTTCGACTACAAGACCTGCAACCTGCTCGTCGCCATTGAGCAGCAGTCCCCCGATATCGCTCAGGGTCTTCACTACGATGAGGCCCTTGAGAAGCTTGGTGCCGGTGATCAGGGTATCATGTTCGGCTATGCCACCGACGAGACCCCTGAGCTCTTCCCCCTGACCCTCCTCTTCGCCCACAAGCTCAACGCTGCCATGTCCGCTGCCCGCCGAGACGGTTCCCTCCCCTGGCTCCGACCCGACACAAAGACCCAGGTCACCATCGAGTACCGCCACGACAACGGCGCTGTCGTTCCCCAGCGCGTCCACACCGTCGTCGTCTCTGCCCAGCACTCTCCCGATATCACCACCGAGGCTCTCCGAAAGGAGATCAAGGAGAAGATCATCAAGCAGGTCATCCCCGCCAAGTACCTTGATGACAACACCATCTACCACGTGAGTTCTTAACCATCCTAGTCAGTGAGTCATTTGATATTAACATCCTTTTTTAGATTCAACCCTCTGGCCTTTTCATCATTGGTGGTCCCCAGGGTGATGCCGGTCTGACCGGCCGCAAGATCATTGTCGACACCTACGGTGGCTGGGGTGCCCACGGTGGTGGTGCCTTCTCTGGCAAGGACTTCTCCAAGGTCGACCGATCTGCCGCCTACGTCGGCCGATGGATCGCCAAGTCCCTGGTCAACGCTGGTCTCTGCCGACGTGCCCTTGTCCAGCTCTCTTACGCCATTGGTGTCGCTGAGCCCCTCTCCATCTACGTCGACTCCTACGGCACCTCTGAGAAGACCTCTGAGGAGCTCGTCCAGATCATCCGGGACAACTTCGACCTCCGACCTGGTGTCATTGTCCGGGAGCTCAACCTGGACCAGCCCATCTACCTCCAGACGGCCAAGAACGGTCACTTCGGTACCAACCAGAGCTTCAGCTGGGAGCAGCCCAAGGAGCTCAAGTTCTAAGCCATCAATCAACCTTGCGAAGTTTCGTGAAGGAAAGAGAGTATTCAACAGCTCTCTGCATATATTCATCCTAGATGTTTAATAAGTCCATTTGATTTGGCAACTCAAGGCGGCGTACGGTTCTCAACGAAACCTTTGTATCTCCCACCGGAAGGGAGGGCGGGCGGTTTCCGGCTTCTGTTTTGTTCTTTTGTTTTTCCAAAAAGCCATTATTTTGGTTCCACGGCTGCGGGAAATTTCTTTCGCGATATACCAGGCATGGAGTGGGCGTCTTTCAACAAAGACATTTTAGGGCAAACCTGCATTTGTGAGGCGAAGCAAAAAGTCAAAGACTTGCATTACGACGATACCCTGACGACAAGGGGATGACAAAAGAGACACGATACATACTTATGAACGTGGCGCTTGACGGGGAAACGAAAGAACTTCAACATCTTTTCTTTCCTGGATCTCTCTAGCTGAGCTTATGCAGTAAGCGGGCGAGAGCTGAGATATGGTGGTGGA
The DNA here is from genome assembly GCA_013186415.1 of Fusarium sp. NRRL 66088. Lineage (NCBI taxonomy): Eukaryota > Fungi > Ascomycota > Sordariomycetes > Hypocreales > Nectriaceae > Fusarium > Fusarium sp. NRRL 66088. The sequence continues at coordinate 29,490 of JABCKD010000778.1, read as the reverse complement.
TGAGATGGATCGAAATGTTCGATCTTGGCTAGTGATGAGAAGAAAGGGCGACAGTTAGATGCGTCCTGTGGCTGCGGTAGTAGATGGCAGCCAGAACCATGAAATGAAAGAAACCAAGTTCACGGTCATTCTTGATAGTCTTGATCCATGTGAAGTTCCATGTGAAGCCAATCGAACATGTGATGTCAACCATGGCCGACAACGGAGCGATAGCCATTGTCATGAAGCTCATGGCCGCAAACGGACATGATGAACCTTGCTGCTATCTGTCTGACTCTGTCTAACTCTGACTGATACCCGGCGGTGTCAATACCGCCGGCAATCTTACATACACGGGAACCCCACGGGAACCCGCCCGGGGACGTCTCATTTCTCACACATTCATGGTCGGCAATTCAAACCGTTATCACATAACCGGCACGCCGTTATTCGATCCCCTCTCTACGGCAACTTCAAAGGTGACCGGACTCGGCAGTTGGCGTTGCAAATAACCTCTCAAGGTTGAGTGAGAGTTCTAGAAGACCTCTGGACTCTTTGACAAAGGGCGGAAGTATCCGGATAGGCAGCAACAACTTCTGCTTTTTCTTTTTTTGACTTTAAACGTGATGTCATCTTCATCTCCATGCGTTGTGTAACGAGGACTCTCGCTTCTAATAGCCAATCCTTGACCTGCTGAATAGGACAATACAGATGGATCATAGATGGATGGTTGGAAGGAAGAAAGAAAGGACCCTTTGTCACTTGTCAGATATTGACATCCAAGATGAAACGTGAAGCACGAAGTTAGTTTGACAGAGCGGAGCCCGGAGGCCGGCCTCTTACTCTCGAGAGTCGGCCGTGTTCCTTTAGCATCCCATCACATTGCTCCCGGCACAGGGTCCGCCTTGATTGACTCTCTGCCGCAAAGGTTTCCCCCTCGCCTCCAGCATGTCTCACTCAAAGCAAGGGAGATGGGATCAACGCCAGAATTCCTCAGAGCTCCTAGCCACAGACGGGCCGCGATTCGGCGTGGCTCAGGGAGGCGGTACACGGGACACCAGAAACGGAGAGACGAGAAACTCTGGGCATAAAGTGGCCCCATGACGGGTTATGGGCAGAGTGGGAATTGTCCTTGGATTCCAGACAAGCGAATCAAGATTAAGGTGAAAGATACAGCCATTGTCTTTCCAAAGCCTTCAAGCCGTTTTTACTGTGAGGAATTGTCAAGTCCGTCACATCCTGTTCCGGAAGGTGTGCCGCCGGGTCTGGACTCATTGACCCCATCTTGACCACGTTTGACGGGTATTGTGAGTCTGTCCGTTTTCATCTTGAGCGGCAAGCAAGCGGGAAGAATTGAACGGTTATCGAGGTTGAGAGAAGATAGCCATGCGTTGGAGCAACAACCAAAGGCCAAGAGAATTTGACCGAGACTAGGGAAGTCTACTTGAAGACGTGAATGATGTGAGGCTGTCGGTGAGGCCTAACCTCGTCTTCTGCCGTGTCTTCTGCGGAAGCGGACAAACACTCTCCCACAGAGAAAAGTCCAGTCGGATAAGATTCAGTAATGATCTGCCATGTCGCTGCTGCCATTTGTTCTGGACCGCTTGTGCCGAGACTTCGTTAAGCGAGCTCTTCCGGCACTTGCTGGATGAAGATGGGGGCGCCAGTTTCGAAACTCATGCAGACGACTGGTCTGCCGTAAGGCTTTCGATATCATTTTCAACGTTGTGATAGCTTACCCCTCAAATCCTGTCTCATGACATTGAGTTTCGCCTTGTCCCTTATGGCCTGATGAGACAAAGGCCGTTATCATATCACAGGCGTATTTACTCTGTTTGAGTCAAGAAAACAACTTGGCCAGGCAGTTTGTGATTACCCTGAGTCAAAACCTGCTCTCAATAACCACCCTCTTCGCTTCGTGCGCCAATGGGAAGTAAATACTTCCTTCCGTCATATTACGCATTTCTCCGTGTCCATCCTCTATGTATTCAGGCATCAATACGCATTGGCATCCACGCGGCACAAAGAGCGATACTTCCTTCCTTCCTAAAGAGGGACTAGTTCTTGTCCTAGGATAATCGAGTTACGTTCATGGGGGGACGTTCATGGAGGGCGGCGAGTGTAGGATCAAGTGCCGGTAACAGAGCCCGTGGTCGCTTTCGGGGGACGGGAAGTCTTCGTCCGTACAGTTGCGGCCCCGTATACCACGAGGATGAACAAACGTTAAGGCGTTGCGCAGGTTGGATGCAAAATCAGTGAGTGCCACACCCGTAGAGTCCCTTATGCAGCCCACGCACCCGGAGAATCAAAAGAGCCATTCCCAGTCGTCCGTCCTGGTCGCACCCAAGACGACGCCGGCGCCTTGGCATAGAGCTGCTTCCTTGGTAGTTCTCAAAGACCATATGTGGTAGGGCTGGCACGAGGTGCACAGACAAGGGAGGCAGAGGCATGATCCGGAATCTCACAAGCTGAATCGACAGCGTGAACTGGCAAAAGGTCGTAAAAGGTCAGAATAGCATGACACCTTAAGAGAACAATGTGTCAGGCCCAAACATCCACGAAATCCATGGGCATCAGGTCCCCGCGGGGAGTAAGCCAGGGGTTCGTAGCGAGAATCCGAAAAAAACACTCTTGACCTGGTAACCGAGGGCGCGGTTGGCGCTTGCGGACCGCTTTGGATTATTCGTATACCTGGGAGCAGGCTTCGACTTGGTCTGCCACCTGAGCCGGTGGGCAGGATCGATCCTGTCGGTAGGCTATCCCTAACCTACAACGTAGTAGTCTGGGATGATGGAGAACAGCCACAACTTTAAACCGTGAGAGGATAGCCAAGCGAATAGGAGCCACCGGAGAACTCTCCGCACACATTCCCGGGCAAGAAGCCTCTTAGTCGTCTGATTTGAGGGAGTTCACTCTGGCTGCTCCCTCTTCCTATGAGTTGCTTCAGCTCATGACGCCAGCCGCTGCGTCCAGCTGATTGTTGTTCTTCTCAGGGTGGTTCCCGTGTGATCCATCTTCTCGTCAGAAATCTCCATTGTGCATTTCTCCCAACAACTTGTGAAGAGGGGGGCGTGTACCCAAGCTACCCAACAGGGTAGGATGAAACACAGAGATAGCGAACCAAACCTGGTGCGAGATGAACGGGAAAAGATGTACATAGTAGCAGTACCAAGGAAGTCTCATCATGAAGGTGGGGTGCCCTCTGCTTGAAACAAGAGTCAAGCCATCCAGGCCAGCCGCAGATGAGCAGCCAATCTGCAAACAGGCATCGGCACTTGCTGACGAAAGCCTATGTAAGGATGTAGGACAAGGCCCCAGGTTTCCAAACTTTTGTGTGTGGGAGCTGAATGCGAAATACCCGTGCTATTACCCCATCCGATGCCCATCGGATCATGGATGGAAATGAAGTGAAAAATGACGATGCCTAGTTGCCCACGCTGCTCAACTTTCGAGTTAGCGGACACTGTTGGTCTGTTCTCTCTCATGAATAGCACACTATCACGATCGTGAGTGAGGTTCGGAGTAATTCACGGTAGCACTGGCCACCGCCTGGCTTTGTCCACCCAAACCCAACAGACCGGATGAGCAGAGGATCATCCCGGCACGCCATTATAGCGTAGTCACTGCGCTGGTATCCGAAAACTGGGCAATGTAGGCAGAGGAGGCGAAAAAGGCGAGAAAGGGGGCGAGATGGGGACCAAAGGCGGTCCTAGCTTGGACAATAAACAGAACCGAGGAGATGGTTTGGCAGTCGGTGCGGCCGGGAGGTCGCTTGGCTTGGATCTGTAGGAGGGGACGGATGCCAGAGGTGAAGCCGCACACCACCCAAGGGCTGGGCGAGGGCGCCATGTGCACTTGCATCTTGGGCCCTTTCTTGGTGGAGTGGTGCTCATTCATGTGTGCCAACAACAGGTGAAGTTGCCCGCCGTGGCATACGTGACGAGTGGCTTGGCTGGAGATGGAACGGGGAGAGGCCGTAGAGGGTGTGATGAAGCGTGAGCTGTTGCGCCAACGGGTGACGCGGGTGACCAAGGAGGCAGATGGCGTTGCTTTCGTTCATGTGTTTGTCGTCAAGTCATGCAGTTGGCCGACGCCCCCGCACGGAGAGGACAGAGGGAAAATAGGTGTGCGCTGTGCTGAGGCTGCGGCCTGAAGTTGGAGCCGTAGCACTGTGTTGGTGGAAGTCCTTTTTTCTTCCTTGGCTCGGGAAGTGGGAGTGTGAGGGAGAGAGATGGAGATGGAGAGTGTAAGAATCGAGGTTTCCAAGAGCAAGAGAGGAGGTGGTTGCGGCAGGCTCACTCGAGCGCCCCGTGAAAGCGGGTCCGGGGCGCGGGCGCTAAACCCAATCTAAAGCTCAATAGACGGCAGGTGCCCGTGCGCCTATTCAGCCCGGCCGGTCGGGACTGCGGGCTGGCAGGGGCTAGCAGCGGACAACAATAGCAAGCGCGCCGTGGGGACAATAGGAAGCTGCAAGCCCCGTCAAGCCGCGCCCCACCTTCCCACCTGCCAACCACGCCCTGCTCCTCCTTCCGTGTCCGCAACCCACGCCCGCCGACGTCTCGCCGGTCCGTTTAGACAATAGACTTGAGGCAACCCTCCACGCCAGCCAAGGCCAAGGCACACACGTTGGCTATTCCTGCCGGGAATGAGCTACTCCTGTCTCAGATTGGTGACAATGCTGATCACAGCGTGGAAAGTGATGATCACCCTCTTTTCTTTCCCTTTTCTGATAGATCGCTTCTGCTTTGGACGAGTCCTCCTCTACCTTGGCGTGCGTAGTCGTTGATTCTCCGAACCCCTTGCCTCCCTCCCATCCGTTTACCAAGGGCAAGGGAAAATGTGATGGCGTCCCGAGGATGCACGCGAGAGATGACGACACTAATGCACGGGACGTTCGTTGTATCCTATTGATGTCGCCAGCCAGAACCCTCGCTGTTTCGCCTCATTGAAGGATAATTGCAGTGGATACTGCGGCCGGCAGTTTTGAATAGGTGACAGTCGGGCACCCAACAAAGACAAAAGACGAATTGAATGAGCCGGCTGCCTGCCCGCTTGCCCGCAAACGCCGTGGCATGAATAGCTGATCCACAGAAAACCACAATGCTACTTGTGGTACTTTTTGCCTGCGACTAACCTTGCCCTATCCGGTACTAGAGCTCATCCCATTCCACGGAGATGGTATTCAATGGGTGGTCATCGCGTTGGTTTCAAGCCGTGTGGTGGAGGGGGAGTGCTTGTACCCTGAGACGAGTTGAATACATGATCGAGCAGTGAAAGACGCTCACAAGAGCAAGTCTAAAGTCCGTCCTTACCGCAGCAAGCGCCGACCCGTTCAACTCGGCCGACCCAGAAGTCCATGGCATGGCGTAGGCGACCATCCATCCATCAATGGTGTGTTGACGACTCAGTCACGCCCCAACACAGCGGGCGTCCCCAGCCTGATTGAGTAACATGTCGAGACCAAGGCGTGTCTAAATCGATTCATTCGCCTCATTGACTTGTCCATCTACGGCCATTCTTCTTTGCCCATTGTGGTCGCGGTATCCCATCCACCACTCCCCGGCCAGCCCGGCCGGGAAATGATGGCTTGCAAGGTCCATGCATGTCATGGCGGCAGCGAGACAAACGCACCCACGCTCACACGCCTACACACACCCGGACGGGTAGATTACTGTTTTTTTCTTTTTCAGATCCCTGTTTGTTGCTGATTGTGAAAAAAAGAGAATGCCCATGGCGGCTCCACGGACGCACAATCAATCGGTGAATCAGGTATTGACTACCCGTCTTTGCACTTGGGTGGGTAGTATTGTCTTTGTATTCACTACCCACGCTCGACGTGGAGATAGCTTCCCCTTTTCCTTTTTCCTCTTCCTCTTTACATCTGGGTCTATATCTAGATATCATTCCCGCCCTAAACATCAACCTTTCTTGCTCTCTAGCTACATCTAGAATCGCCTCATTTCCTCCACCATCACGTACCTTAAGCGCCAAAAACAAGCCCGCTGTGGGTGGCGCAAAGCTCTCGACCATCACTCCCCATCTATCCTTTCCTATTGTGTCCAGGTCCACTCCTTCTTACCCGTTGGGATCAACGGCGATCATATCGTTGATATTTTTCTATATATGACCTCGCTGTCGTCACAAACCTGTCACACCTGATCCAGGAACAAACTCACTCTCCACCTTGGACAACATCCCTTGACAGCGATTCACATATATCTCTGTCTCACCCCAGATATTTAAGTCACAAACTCCAACCCCATCTCCATCTCTTCCTTTCTCACATCAACACTTTATCCAACAACATTATGGATGCCCCAAACAACACCACTACTCAGCCTCAGCCTCAACCTCAACCTCAACCTCAGCCTCAGACCCAGGACTCCCAGGCCACCGTTCCCAAGGACAACTCCCCCCCTCCTGCCTACACTCCTCGAAGACTGCCCGACCTCACTGCTCTTACAGCCCGTGCTATCCAGACACGACAAGGGCTTGCCAGCATGATCCACACCATGCAGTCCCAGCAACAGCAAGCCCCCTATGCTACCCTTCACCCTGGTGCCGTGGCCGATGATCAAGATGAGGTTGCCGAAGATAGCTCACCCATCTGCCTGCGAATCAACACTTCAGTCAGCGTGTCACAGAGCAACAACATTGTGTGCCTGACGACAACACCTGCGGAGCAAGCCAATGCTATCTCCAGAGCTGTTGTTCAGGCTTTGAACGAGGGCAGCTCTGGAAGATGCGGAATCCCCATGGTTGATGAGTCAGGTTGCCCTCGGCCTATCAAGATCGAGGTTGATGCCGGTGTTGTTGTCGAAGGCACTGGCAATGTCGTCGGTAGCCGCGAGGTCGTCGGCGAGCTTATTCGACGCCGAACTGAAGCACCGCTTCGACGACCACGAGAAGAAGATGAAGAAGAGGCATCGGCTGCTAAGCGTCGCCGAGCTAGCGAGTGAGCAAAGACACTAGACTTTGGGCATGGTGGTTTCACTGCCTCTAGAGCTTGGAATTCTCTTCTCTGAGTATCGTCTTCGACACCCATACTCTTCATCCCACTCACCCATCCTATCCGCCACTCTTCTGGCGATTAATCGGGGAGGGATGATGCAAAGTTTCGTTCATTGTTTCCTTATTCTATTCAAGCAAAACAAAAAAAATCGTTTCTGGATCTGTTACGGAGCGTGGTGAATTCCAAGAGCGTTTTGGATTGAGTCTTTGGGCTTTGATACCAAAGTTGGAGCGAGCAAGATACAAGAAAATTGGGCCTTGGGGGAGGAAGCTTGTGATGGACAGAGACTGGTGATATTTGGTGTTTAGGCAGGTGCAGCCTAGAGGCTAGCATGTAGCACAAAGAAGGGAGGAAGGGGCATCCGTCGGACAGGAAACGAGTCGTTTACAGACGAGGCAGGAATCAAATTATGACGAATTGACGAATGAAACAATTTTTCTCTTCTACATCTACAAAACTCCGCACATTTTAAGTCTGTAAATTCGAGTGTCGCCATTCTCCTACCATCTATAAACATAACCCACTTGGCCAATCTTCCCAGTACTGTCCACCTTGGCACTTCTTTCAGTTGAACCGTTGCTAATATTGGCCTTTTCCAGATTCTTCCTTTGCAATTCGTGCCATATCTCAAAGGATTAACTTTTTCGCTTAGCGCCCTCAGTCGTATCTCAGTCAATAACTGTCTACTCCTCAACGCCATACCCGCCGTCATCGCCCCTACGACGCTATGGCGTCTGCGTTTCCTTCCTCCTCGCACAGTCAAACATCACCACACCCCTTATTCTGCGCCCGTCTCCTACCGATGGAATGGTAGCTCCCCCGGTCTCCCCCCCAAGAAGCGCACGGTCGTCCTGTCCCTCGGTCCCTCCATAGCCATCCCAGTTCAGAGGATCGGGATCAGCCAGCTTAAGCCAGTCCAGTCCATCGGGGCTGGTTCCATGTTGGTGGGATGCCACTTTCAAGAACCTTCAATACATGACGGTAACTTACTCATCGGGACTTCCCTTTGAATACTCGGGTTTCATTGGGGCTTTTATGGTACCTGCATTGATCATGGATCTGGCAATCACCCTCTCATTGTCCACCTGCTTGACCTGAGCACGTCATTGATACCGTTGAGGAACTCAAATCTGCCAGGTGGCCGTCTCCCTCTTGGTACCTAGTCAATTAGGAAGGAACAACTCGAGAGTCCCTCTATGTCGAGGGTGCGTGCTGGAACCGTGGGATACCGCTGGCTGGATGCAGGGTTCTTTGGTCATCCTAGCGCCGACCACCCACGAACATGGATGCCATACAGTACAATTGCTACGGACGGATTGGTGGGGGAGAGCAGCAGCCTCAGCCCTCTCAGGGTCGTTTTTCAGCTGCTTCTGCACATCTCGCCGCGCCTTGGCCGTCTTGCCCTGCCACGCTGTCCCCGCCCTGAGCTTCGAAGGTCCAATTGACCCCGCGCGCTGATCTCTACTTGGGCAGCTCCCCACCTCACCCATGGTTTTGACCCTCGTCCCTGCGCCAGGAGCCGCTCTCTGCCCCTGCCCCTCCTCCCAGCCGCCTGCCCTTTACTCCTGAGCTCACGATCAACTTCTCTGCAGATTGTCAATCTCTTCAACTTCTCCTCGGCCTTGCCGTCGTTACCCCTTGAGTCTTCGCGCGCCTACAGGTGTTCGTACGCCCTCGGTCTCAACTACGCTTCATCCTGCGACAACCGCAAACATGGCGAATCTCAACATTCGAAATCTCACCATCAACCCAATTGAGCTTATCGAGGTAGAGCGCTTCGAGGGCGAACGTGTCTCGACAGGAAACATCCTCTCCAACGTGACCAACAAAGTCACTGGCTTCATCAATGCTACCGACTTCAGCTCCCACCAAACCCATGCCAAAGGCGATGCGATCCACAAGGAAAAGGCGTCTGTCAAGATCGAACCTTTCAAGACCAAAGACACCAACATTCGATCCGCCGATAAGCATAAAGAGGTTGTTCGCCTTACCTTCAAATATGAGGACCACAAGTACGAGGTCGACATTCCTAGTCCGTCCAAGAAGTCTTCCGTCATGAAGAAGCTCGATGGCGGTAAGCACGACCTGACAGTTGTCTACACTTCGAACGGCGCCTTTCTTGCCATCTTTTCCTCGGCTCGACTCAACAGTTGGATGAAGGAGCTTCACGATGAATGGCCTCTCCCGCTGCTCTCCATTCCTGGAACTCACAACTCGCCTACCTGCCACACCGCCCTCCCCTCGGTTCGATGCCAGGCCGTTGGCGTCCCAGAACAGCTGCGCAATGGCGTCCGTTTCCTTGACATCCGTGTCTCAGCGAATCCTGACAATGATGAACTTGCTCTCGTTCATAGCGTGTTCCCTATCTCCTTGACTGGAACCAAGTACTTCAAGGATATGCTTGACGACATCTACAAGTTTCTTGACGATAACCCCAGCGAGACTATCCTTATGAGCATCAAGCGGGAGGGCACTGGAAAGGCAACCGATGAACAGCTCGGAAAGTACCTCAAGGCCAGCTATGTCGATAAGAAGCGGAACCGTTGGTGGACCGAGCCCAAGCTTCCCACTCTCGGCCGCGCACGTGGACGGATTGTTATCGTGCGCCGATTTAACCTAGACAACGAAATGAAGAAGTCATGCTGGGACGGCCGAGGCTGGGGCATCGATGCGGCTGCTTGGCCTGATAACTGTGAGGACGGCAAGTGTGGTGGTGGTTTCATCCGCGTCCAGGACTTTTACGAGATCACCGAGAGCGACAACATCGAAAAGAAGATTGACTACACGCGCCGCCAGCTCGAGCGTGCCGCTGAGCAAAACTTTCTCATCAGCGGAATGACTGGCCACAAGGAGGGCGCCTCCATCCCACCATTCTTTGTCAACTTCCTGAGCGCGAGCAACTTTTTCAACGCCACTTGCTGGCCAGAGCGCATTGCCCAAAAGGTCAACCCATCCGTGATTGAGTATCTCTGCATACGCCACGGTGAGGATGGTATGGGTCCTAAGAAGCTCAAGATTGGTTCTGCTAGCACTGGTATTGTTGTGACAGATTGGGTGGGCGCCAACGATGACTGGGATCTCATCCGATGCATCGTGGGCATGAACGCGAAGTTGCAGGTCAAGCATTAGTCGTGCTGGCCTGACCATCCTGCCACGAGTGGTTGAACAGGGCGACGTGGACAACCACAATGGGTGTTGTGGTGTTTGTGATGGGTATTACACTTGGGAGGCAGGTTATTTAGACTTGGATACATAGCACGTCACGCCGACACGAATGCCAAAATGAATTACTGAAAGGTGTAAATTGGGTATTCTGGTTTTATTCATCTACATAGCATGAATCATGAATCGTGCGTCTGTTGTTGGTCAGCCATTGCCAATGCTGATGATGAGATGAAAGCGGAGAGATGGGAACCAGATCAGTTCTCCAAGGTGAATTGATTGTTCATCATGATGAACTCAGGGATAGAACAATAGATATAGTAGAAGTCATCATATGGGTTAGGAGGGAGGGAAGAAAGAGAGAGGCGTCTTACCATGATGAGATGGACGGAGCACTAATACAACGACAACATAGGTTACCTATGGCGAGCTTGTTAGTACAGCGTCGCTTCAGAGTTGAGCGCAAGAAGTGCGAAAAAAATCTACCCAAGTTAGTGACGGGCCTCTCAGATGGGATGAGGCAGATGCATACCAATGGAATCAGATGTTGATATTGTGTTCATATCCCGACAAGCCCGAAGGTTGCGAGTCAAACAGTGTGAATACAATTTGTGATACATCTCATCATGCAAAGACGATGGAGCAGAAGAAAAGAATTCTTTTTCTAGGTACCTGGAGATCCTCAACAGTCAGCCGCCGGGTTCCTCAGCCAGACATTCAAGACAAGAGATCCAATTCCAAGTAGAGCCACGATCAGGTGACGAAGTGTCAACAAGAGGTCCCACCACACACCCGCCACAAGGATTTGTACGTCCTTGCTTTTCTAGGGCGGGAGGCAGCAGTACTCGTTATGTCCGCCCGTTCGTTCAAATCTTCATCATATAGTGGCGAGGCTCGGGAGAGAAGAGAGAGATTGCATTACCTATTGACAACGCGAGTTAGCAAGTTGCGTCAAGAAAAGACAGGCGACAAAGTAATGATGCGTTGTGATCTCCAGTCAGACAAGGCTGAAACTAATACAACAGTATCCACATGGTATATTAAGAATGAGGAATCCCTGGTGTCGTTTTGTTCATCATACGGAGAGGGGGGGAGGAGCAGAGTGAAGAAGAAAAAGAACCAACCTTTTGATCATTTGAGAAGTGGGCGCGTCAAACAGACGCGCAATGTTGAATCAAGAGCCGAGAAAAAACAAAACAAACTGTAATCTGTCAGTGAAAGCTCCTGACAGGGTGTCCTCAGTGTTGAGATCCAAAGCTTTCTCAGTGTAATTCTAGAGATTGCTAATCACCATGATTCTGGTCTGATTTGGATTGTTCGTTGAAAGTAATCATCATAGAAAGGTCCAGGTCGAGGGGAAAAGGAAAAAGAGTCTTACCTAGAAGCAATTGAAGGTCATGGTCGCGCAGGGTCGACGACACACTCGTGTCGCGAGCGCAAACCAGACCTTGAAGGATGAAGTTTTAGAGAAGAAGAAGAATCAAAAAATTTCTTGGAGCGCGAAGATATGGGTGCTGACTGAGCGGATACGCTAGGACTCTATAGGTATAGCGTGCCCCGCAATCTCTGCCACGGCAGACGCGTGGCGGTGCAGCCGAGATCCTCCGTTATCTGGATTGTGGCGAATCTTATCTCCGCATAAAGGGCACCCCAACTCCCGAGCTGGTTGCCTCGCCTCCCCCTTCCGCATCTCACTCTCCAACCCCAAGTTGGATCGGAAACGATACGAAACCTCAAGATGGCGTCCTTAGAGGCGCTGTTGGGTCCTATGGCCCGGCGGCTCCTCCGAGTCGCCGTGGCCAAGACCACAAACGTGGTTCGGACCAAGCTCGTCCTTATAACGCGGCCGCTCCAGTCCGAGTTCCAGCATCTTACACTCAAGACCGCCAGAGTCGCCCGCCAGCCAATTCACCCCGTCGCTGTCCTCCGACAGCAGAAGCGCCATTCCCGATGGTTCTCGAGCTCGGCTGCTCAGAATATCAACCGTGTGGTTAGGAGATTTGTTAGCTCCGAGCCCAAGGCCGCCCGGTTCGACCGATCCCAGCTCCCGGTCTCCAACACGTCTCGGCGTGTTGGACAGTTCTCCGGCCGAGCTCCTTTCGCCAGCACGCTCCGTCCGAACTTGACCGGAGGTGCTATGCCCCGGACCGCCGGCGGGTACAGTCTCGGAGGCGGAGCTCGGTACTTCTCGCATACCCCGGCTGCCCCGGCCCAGGTTGTGCAGAATGTCTCGCAGGCCATGAGGGCCTTCTTCCTCTCTGGGCAGAAGCTCCGATACGACGGCCTCGGACCCCACGGTGACCGTCAGTACCGAGCTGTGTCTCCCGTGGAGGATGAAGCCATGCGAAAGTTCTCTTCCATCCCTCACACCGCCCCCGGCGCCTTTGTCGACTTCCAACTCAGCCCCACCGTCACGGCTCTCAGCCCTCTCGCTGCCGCCATCCCCTTTGCGTCTGAGACCTCCGGTTTCAAGGCCGAGGCCGCCATCGCCGGCGCTTCCCTCAACACTGAGGGTTTCCTCGATGTTCTGTCTGCTGATTTCGGCCGAGCATTGCAGGATCTCACCGCAGTATTCGCGGATCTCCGCAGACTTGCAATTTTAGGTGACCTTCCAGTTCTTTTAGAGAAGCACAACACTTTGCGAGTCCGGTTCCCTGGAGTCGACGCTGAAACCATTGAGCGACTATGCGATGACATTGGTGTTCAGCGTGGAGTTGTTGGTCAGGATGCCAACTTTGACGTTGAAGTTGGTGTCCCAATGGCCCTCAAGTTTCCCTTTGCTCCCGACACCACCAAGTCCGTAATGTCACCTACCATGTCGGTCAGATCCGTGGAGGGTTACGACTTTGAACAAGTGTCTTCCTTGGACGACGATGACTTTGTTCGAGAAGCGTTTATGGATGAGATGGCCGATAACCCCTGGTTGACTGAGACGGAGGGATACGAGACCATGTCACCCCCGGCTAGCTCTATGGCGGGACCTTCGGAAGACTACGAGGGTCTTGAAGGGATCTATCGATTTCTTGAGGAATGTGACAGAGCCAAGGGAAGAGTTGGCCGGGCCAATTGATTTTTGAGCGAACCGAACCGATACTAGAATGCCGCAATGATTGCTGAGCATATCAACATTTGAACGATCTACACTCTTTTTGTACAGTTTTTGAAACGGCAGCAGCTAGCACTGACATCGTGTATGTAGCTAGCCATCAATTGATCTCCTTGAGTACATCTCACCTACCTTGTCAGTCTTGTGACTCGTAGAGTGAAGTCGGACATGAAGTGGGATAGGGCTCACCGGACACCGGAACACTCGCCCCTGTTAAGCGGGAGGACCCCTGACTAGTCTGGCAGAGCTGAGTCAAAGGGTCCTATCGGGGAGTTGCCCAGGTTGGTCTAACGAGGCATCAGGTTTAGGTTGTTGAGCCGAGGTAGCGCGTGGGCGGCTTCCTGCCGAGGGGTGGTGGTGGTGGTGGTCCTGTTTAAGCAGGTCGGTGCGGGTAGAGAGGTCTTGGAGAAGCATGCCAAAAGAAATGAGCTGGGCGCAGCGGTGCTGGCACTCAGCTGATGAGGACGACATTGGTCGAGAGCGATGCTTCTTCTGTTGCTGGGCTCTTGGCCAAGTTAGTGTTGATGTTAGTGGCGAGTTTTTGATAAGCTAACGGTTGGCGAGCTGGGAAGAATAAGGTAGGTGGGTGGAGATGTGTCAGAAGAGAGTAGGTGGCAGCAAGGGTGGGTTGCGCTCGGTTGCACTTTTATTTTAGTTAGCGATTATCTAGATAATCAGTTGTTGTTCTTGTTCTGATATATCCTCCGTCTCCGTCTCCGTCTCCGGTTCTGGACGCATCCCATTTTGACACTCTGTCTTTGATGGTTGGCGAGGGAACTTTTGGCTGCAGCTGGTGCGTCAAGAGGCCGTTTTCTTGGCTGACGCTCTCCATTGATAATGAACGCAGTGGTCATGCTGTGCTCCACAGCTCCGTGAAGCCTCGGCTCCGAGCGAGCGAACCAAGCAAGCCATGAGCCATGGCATCGTACCAGTGTAATTACACAGGCCGGAATCGCTGCCAAGAGATGGGCTGCTTTTTTTTCTTTTACGAGTTCAGCCCTTTGGGGCGCTGAGACGGAGTAGGACAAAAGGCGAGGCCCTTCCGGCCGTTGAGAAGGAGAGAGATGCTCAGACACATTCCTCTTGTTGCTCTTCTTCAGTTTACATACATTACATATACATCAACATGTCTGGACCAGGCGTTGGCTATCAATATCCTCCTCAGAGAGTCTCGTGGTTGAGACGAGATGTCTTGCTCTTTGCCAACACAGTTGGCTGTACCGATGATGAGCTTCAGTTCCTCTACGTGAGTTGATAGCCTCAAAAGTACATACAGACAGCTTTGCTGAGCAGCCCTACAGGAACTCCATCCCAGCTTTACCGTCTTCCCGACGTACCCCGTAGCGCTCCGTGAGTTTCTAATAATACCCTCGGTTTTCAGATGTCTCTGTGGTTTTGGCTTTACTGATGGTTTTACTTTGAACTCGCAGTCTTCAAGGGCGTCACGCAGGACGTGGTGGACTTTTACGCCGCCCAGAAAGCCGTCAAGATCCCCGGAGTGCCAGACTTTGACCCAAGCCGTGTAGTCGACGGACAGCGCAAGATGGAGTTCCTGAAGCGGCTTCCCGTGTCGTCCGAGGGCAAAAGGTTCGAGTTCCGCACAAAGGTGATTGGGGTCTATGACAAGGGCCACCCCGGCAGCGTAGTCGAGACGCAGTCGGATCTAGTGGACGCGGGAAACGGCGGCGAGGTCTACTCACGGGTGACTACGAGCTCATTCTATGTCGCGCAGGGGAACTGGGGGGGACCCAAGGGCCCGCCGACGGTTAGCTTCCCTCCGCCGGTAGACGAGAAGCCCGATTTAGTGCTAGAGCACCAGTCAACCAAGCAGTCGGGCCTGCTGTACCGCCTCAACGGCGACTACAACCCGCTCCACGCCACGCCCGAGCCGGGGGCCGGCATGGGCTTTGGGGGCTCCATCATGCACGGCCTCTGCTCGTGGAACATGGCCTGCCACGACATTCTCAAGGAGCTGGGAGGCAGCAACCCTGCAAACCTCAGGGAGTTCCAGGCGAGGTTTGCCAGCCCGGTGGTTCCCGGGGACAAGCTCATCACGAGCGTCTGGCGGACGGGCCAGAAGACGGGCGAGTACGAAGAGGTACGGTTCACCGTTCAGGTGGCGGGGGGTAAGGTGTGCTTGACAAACGGAAGGGCGTTGATTAGAGTTGTTGCCAAGGAGAAGAAGAGCAGGTTGTGATTATGCATTGTTTGTGTTGCTGTTGCTGTTGTGCTCTTTTTGACAGTTTGGTCTTGTCTTGATTTTGTCTAGCGAGGCGGGCCTCTGCTTTTTTGCTTTATGTTTGCCAGCGACAAAGATACCTCTTTAATCAAACATTTATTCCCTTAAAAAGTGTGTAACGATAAAATTGTTTCAATCGGACACTTGCATTAGTTAGTTGTTTTTGTTAATAATTGCTGCTGCCTCTTGTGTTGCTGCATTTTAGTGTTGTAGGCCACACAAATCCTCAAACACAGGTACACAGGATGGATGTTCAAATTCTGCTGCCTGAGTCGGACTTTTCTCACAACAACAACAACAATAGGCCGCCCATCAACCATGACCATCATCATCAAGTCGCACACTCAATAACAGCCAATATCAATTTCCCCAAATAACCATCATGTCATCCTCCCACCGAATTGGGCAGCGCGTCTCCTATGATGGAGCCCTCTGCACTGTGAGGTTCGTCGGTGAGGTCGCAGGCACCACGGGTACCTGGCTCGGAGTAGAATGGGACGACTCGGCCCGGGGCAAACACGACGGATGCCACAAGGGCGTCCGTTACTTTACATGTAACACGAGAGAGATACCGGTCTAGATTTACTTCTGGCTGACTGACCACCTCCCACAGGCAAATCAAAGTCCCCCACCGCTGCATCCTTTGTTCGGCCTTCGCGCCCTGCTGACCCGCCGCGGCACTTTCTGGCTGCCGTCAACCACAAGTACGCCTCCGAGTATACCCTTCCCGACGGCCGGAGGGCAGCCGAGGAGATCATCTTCTTTGGGAAGCGCGCCGAGGAGGTCGGATTCGAGAAGATCCGCAGGAAGCAGGCTAATGTGGCCGAGCTCACCGTCGTCATCCTTGAGGACCTGCAGGTCGCTACCCCGAGGGCTGACGATGAAGAAGAGGGCGTCATAGCCAAGACTTGTCCCAAGATCACTCAGCTTGACCTTAGTCGTAACTTGTTTGAGCGGCTTGACCCTGTGCTCGACATCTGTCATGAGCTGCCCAACCTTCAGCATTTGAGCATCAAGTTTGTTCCCTTCCTAGCCTGTCGCAAACAAAAAAACAACACACTAACACGTTACTAGTGGAAACCGCTTCCAGGATGTTTCGGACAATCAAACAACGGGTGTGATTGATGGCGTCAAGGAGTTATCGCTTGAGGAGACAATGTTAAGCTGGGAAGAGGTGTGCCATATTGCAGTCAAATGCCCCATCTTGGCTGCACTTGATGCTGGTTCAAATCACCTTTCCAGCCTCCCTCCTGTCAACTTTGGAACTCTTACATCGACTCTGACTTCAATCAACCTTGAGATTAATGAGTTCACGACACTTGCCGACATCAGCACCCTCACAGCTCTCAAGGCCCTCCGCAACATCCACCTCAAGGGAAACAACATCTCGGCCGTTGCACCAGAAGGTTCTGAAGGTCCCATGTTCTCAGACTCTGTCCAGTATCTCGACGTCTCCTACAACAACATTCAGTCATGGACGTTTGTGGACCAGCTACCCAAGCACTTTCCAGGTCTAACAGGTTTGCGGATTGGACATAACCCATTCTATGATGCAGCCGACATTGATGCAAAGGCCTCATCCGCAGAAGAGTCTCACATGTTCGCCGTGGCTCGTCTTGCCTCACTCAAGTCTCTCAACTTTAGCCAGGTCACGCCTGCTGACCGGACCAACGCTGAGATGTTTTATCTCTCTCGGATTGGAAAACAGCTTGCAGCTGTTCCAGAGAATGCAGAGGCAGAAGTCTTGGTCCTCCACCCTCGTTATGCTCAACTTTGCGAGATGTATGGCGAACCAACCATCAACCGTCGACTAGAGGTCAATCCTGCATTTCTTGAGGCTAGGTTAGTTACAGTTGGTTTCCACCTGGGCAAAGGCGAAGAAAAGGTCACACAGATTCCCAAATCATACGACATCTACGCCGTGAAAGGAGTCGCTGGAAAACTCTTTGACATGTCTCCCCTCAAGATGGGTCTCGTCTGGGAAACTGGCGAGTGGGATCCAGTGGCCGGCTTCGACGACCAAGAGGGAGATAGCAGCGACGAGGAGGAAGCCGAAGAAGAGAGGGAACGAAAGGGGATAGACATGCACGCCGCGGAGGATTCCTCAGGAAAGGCGGGACGATGGGTCAAGAGAGAGGTGGAACTCAGGGACGGGCCTAGACAGCTGGGCTACTGCGTTGATGGGTTGGATGTCAAGATCCGCGTGGAGGTTCGATAGTTGGACAAACTCCCACGCGAAGCTGCATGTGGGCTGGTCTTTGTGTGTTTGTCCATTGCAAACTGTGAAACAAGACGGACATGATTAACAATCCCCAAAAAAATCTTCCCATGCTCTTGTTATATAAAGGTAGAGACTGCCCAAGGTATTGCAAGTTATTGTCTGCTAAACATATTCACTCACTTCACATCAAATGCTCTAAACAATGTCTCCCAGACCTCTATTCTTCTTAGTCAGGCCTGGCCTTGAGCAAATCACGCCCAATGGCCAGGTCCTCGTCCACCCCGGAACAGCCGTCCCTCTCATCCCCGCCGATTTACTACCCGAATGGCTAGAAGTCGTTGGAGTCCCTCGGTATCTCTCCCAGGAGCAGACAGAGGACATGATCAACCTGGGACCCTTTCACGCCGAGGCTGGAACTTATCAGCTAAAGTTTGCCTCTGTTGCCGATGATGGCGAAAAGGAGCAGCCATGCTCCGATGACGATACCTCGACCACTTGTCCTTCCAAGACCGAACCTAACTCTTCTCCACCATCTTCTGAAATCGACGAGCCTGAGGAAAAGACAAAGCCTACTTTGACCTTGCCGGCTCCGAAGAAGCTCAAACCCGCGCAAGGCCTCGCCTCGAGCCGACACAATCCCCTCAACAACAGCCAGGACTTGGAGCACACTACGACCACGTCGCCGACTCCTGTTTTGACGTCTCCATGCCGACACTGGTGTCGCTACGGGGCGTGTAGATGGGGACTTTCATGTCGGTTCAAACATGCCATGCCCACTACACCCGAGGGTCTCGCAGAGGTTGGACTTGAGACGTTCCCGGACTGGTGGCTCCAGGCACGGGGTGTCATGCCGATGCCGTCAGAGGTGATTCGTGCGGCGGAAACGCGAAAGTCGGCCAAGAAGAAGAAGCAGAAGGTGGCACCTCAGCGCCAGTCCAATGATGGTGGACAACAGGGGCAAAAGATTGTGAATCGACCGGCGGTGGATGCCAACATGTTGGTGGCTCGAAAGATCAAGGAAGCACAGAGAGTGAAGGCAGCGGAAGGGCTTCTAATTGAAATCTAAGGTCATGACAGCAGGTTGTAGCTGTGGCGTCAAGATGCTCATGTGGGATATTATTTGTTTATATCTTCTAACCCAACGTCGTCATAGACGGGCCCCGTGTCCTCCTGTATCCAAGATGCAATCGCTCATTATTTAAACATGGTAAATTCTAACTGTCAATTCTCACACTATGGCCGGCGGAAGGGATGGGCTTCTGTATTCAACACATACTCATCCAGATTCACCAAGTCTGGGGGTGAAAAGATGAGGTAAAAATACTTGAGCGTCTCGGATAGCCAGAAACTCTGCGTCAATGTGTTAGCATACTTGAATGGATCCCTCGAAAGGGTTTACTTGCCTCCATTGAGTCGGTTTGGGCCGTCTCTGTATTAGTGACGTCCTCGATAGCCGCATTGGCGTGCTGGGTAGTGGTGTAGCGGACGATGGCTTGGAACATATCCCACGCCATGTCCTGCCATTGGGGATCAGCCGTGATCCGATACATGATGAAGATGCTCTCGATAGCTTCCGGTCGGAGGATATATCGCGGGTCACGGGCATTCCGAAAGCCTGGGGAGAGGTTTTCCTTCTCAGGAACCCATCTTTCCTTTTCATATTCGCACGGCTCGAGGGTCGGGCAGGACACGAGGTTGAAAATCTCGGGCATCATACCCGTGGGGAATGCCTTGTATGCCCACCCACAGCCTCGGGCAAGCCTCTCTCCAATGTTAACATGCTCCTCGATGTTTAGGAGCTTTCCGGCTAGTGCAAACATGCCTCCAGCAAAACAGGTGAGATGCTGACTCTCGGTGACCAGCTCGACCCTATCATCGTTGACGTGAACGTCACCAGAAAATAGAATGTCGTCCTTCTCTGGGAGCATAGGTCGATACAGCAGATGCTTGATGACGGTATCAGAGGCTATACGATACATAGACTCGTAATTCGTATCCAAGCCGCCCAGTAGCGCATGCATCTTTGGCAGATACTCATAAAGGGAGTCGGCTAGTGCTCCGAGCGAGAAGGTATTATCATTTGCTTGCTCGTTCTGAAAGTTGAGGCAGAGAGGCCACATTCCTGGCAATCGCGTGTCATTCTGGATTCTCACCAGAAACTGCGTCACGCGATCTGTGGCATCGTAGAACTTGGGATCGCCCGTAAGTTGCGAGAGCTTTGTGAATTCCATCACCAGGGAGCTAGGAGACGCAGACGGGTCGTGGACGCCGGCAACCTGCTTTCCATTCCGGGCATCTTCAAAGTTGAGCCAGAAGCCAGGCAGACGATTAGGAGTGTCAAAAGCGACGTAGAGCATCTCTCCAAGTTCGACAGCTTTCTTGAGTAGAACCTCCTCGCGACTTAGTTCGTAGGCGCTAAGAAGACCTCCAAGGTGTCGAATTGTCGTCTCGAACAAGTTGACGGCGCCATCATGAGTTTCGCCCCAGTTGAGCGTGGCAGCCGCTTGAGCAGCCTCACTGAACTCCTCCTTAAGGTCCATAATCCAAAGGGTGTCCAGAGAGTCGACCAATGTTGCGGCCCATCCTCCAAAGGTGTCCTTTCCAGTGGCAGAGATGGGTGTCAGCTCATCCTTCATCCAAGCATATTGCTTGTATGACTTGTAGCTGCGCAGAAACTCATCACGGACAGCTTTCTGGCGGCTCTTGGTTGTTGAAGTGAGTTGGAATTTGCCTTGGTTGGCTTGGACCTGGGGTAGTTTGTGAGGAGCCTCGGTCGGTAGGGGCTTGATTGATGAAGGAGGATGAAATTGTGGCAGAGTAGACCAGTTAAATGAGCTTGGCACAAATTCTAGACCGCTCGTGCTAGGTGCAGACAATGATGCTGATGAAGATAGAAGATGCCAAAACAGCAGGGCCCCGACAATAGCGGCGACCAGCGCCTTGCGTGGAAAGGACGGTTGTGAAGAGAGCGAGATCATGCTATGCTGTGGCCAATGCGATTGCAATGGAAAGGATTCAAAGAAAAGAGAGAAAGTCGACAACTTGTCGACAGGAAACAAGAGAGACGCCTAGGAATATGTTGTCTCGCTTTAGCATGGAGTAGGGGGAGTAGGTGTAGGTAGGTAGGTGTATGGAGACACGCGAATCTAGGTGGCCTAAAAAAAGAGGTCGCGGCTGCTGGGTGACCCCACGTGAGAGCAAGGCGTCTGCGAATTGCCGTCGAGCGCAGAGAGCGCAGCCCCCAAATTCAGCTTGTTGTAACCCAAAGCCCACGATATGGCGAATCATCAGACGTTGTTGGTTGAGGTATGCATATATATCCCTGTTGAAACATAAGCTTGTACCAAAATTATTGCTCGTTACCGACAGCCTGGAAATTCCCTCTTCGGACAACGATCCGGGCGCGTAAAAAGCTTGGAAATGGCATAACGTCTTTATGCTGTTGGTTGTGTCTCTGTTGATCCTACGCTTCCTTCACCCGTGATCCACCCCTGGTTGATGAGTTGGGTGAGTCCCTGGCTGTCCTGCCTCCTTTGTCGTCCGAGTTACCCGACCGTCTTTTTTCTGTGAGTTTAATTTCTTTCTTGTCTTGTCTTGCAAAACCGTAAGAAAGCAGAATGCATCGGTTTCTGTATTTGTTGTTGTTGCTGGTTGTTCCAGCCAGTTGCGCCGCCTCATCTTGTGATACGGAGCCACTGTCTCTTCCTATCCGCGATGTCCAAGTTCTTCCCAACGTTGCGAAATCTCTCATGAAGGGGATCCCGACAAAACTTGGGTCTCCCACACAGAATGTTGTGCTCTTACCTTGGGCGTACGTGGGCTCATCAAACTTGATGGTGGTCATTGACTTACTAACATACTGATCTCCACAGAGAGTTGAACAACACTTACATATATGATGACCAACCCTATTGCGACAAGACTGTTATCTGGAACGATCGAATCTGCTCAATTCGAAGAGGCGGATTGTTCAAAGAGGAAAAGTCCGAGTCCTTCGAGAAAGCCAGCGACATTGGGGACGCAGGCGGTTCCACGGACGAGGCGACCTTTCAAGGCTCAGAAGCGGGAATCAAGAGGCTCGTGGCGACCAGCCTTGCTGGCACTGATAACATCACCCTCGAGGGAGCACCGGCCCTGGAGGAATTCCCCATCGGGATCCCGCGCCTCAAATGGGATGCCGGTTACACGCTGCTCCACCCCCTCGGTCTGGGTTCCAACTCGACCTACCTCAACGCTCTCCGGGCTGCCGGAAAGATTAGTTCAAGAGTATGGTCAATCTTCTGGGGCAGGATGTGGATAAAGGACCCTATCGATGGTTCTCTTGTACTCGGCGGATACGACGAGGAGAAGGTGATTGGGAGGAACTACACGGCGCCGCTCGCCTACGACGACTACGCAGGCACCTCGGGCTGTTGGACCGGGATTAAAGTCACCGTCTCGGATATCCGTGTCAACTTTCGCGATGGCTCTGACAAGAGCATCTTCCCTTCCAACACTGCGCTGCCTTGCTATATCGTCCCCCAGAGACAACTCCTTCTCGAAGCGCCGGGTGCATACGTTGGCAAGTTTGAACAAGTGACTGGATTCAACCACACAGAGACCTCATACGGTCTTCACTGGTCAGCCCGTCTCTTTGACGCCGATAAAGTGTACGTTTATCCCTTGACTTCAACTATCGAACAGCAGCTAACCCCCCTGATACAGATTCGACGGTGACATTACCTTCCACCTTGACTCGGGCCTGCAGGTCAGGGTACCAAACGATCAGTACATCGTGCCTTTTGTCGACATCGACCGTAGCGGAGAGCGCGTTACCAAGTCGGACGTCAAAGAGCTTTTGATGAATGGTGTTGCCGACCAGCCCGCAACTCTAGGCCGCTACTTTCTCACCGCGGCATACCTCATGGTGAACCATGACGCAGGCACCTTTACGCTCTGGCAGGCCAACCCGTCAAAGAGCAGCAAGCTGGTACGCGTCTTTGACGAGGACACTGCCAAGAAGTGCGGCGAAGATGCCAGCGGAGTGGTTCAGCCATCTGTTAGTGCAACACCAGCAAAGGAGGAAAAAACACAGCCCGCCGAGGAGCCGGAGGAGGAAACGTCCTCTCCCTCCGGAGCCGTCATCGGTGGAGCAGTCGCCGGCGTCGTAGTCGGACTGGGTGTGATCGGCCTTGGTATCTTCTTTCTCATCCGTCGAAGAAGAAAGGCCAAATCAACCAATGAATCCGCTGAAACCAAGGTACACTCGGTCGAATCCACACCGAGTTATCCAGCTTGGTCCCCGCCACAAGAGATGGCCGGGTGCAAGCCCATGCCCCCGGAGATGCAGGGGCAGTCTCACTTTGTGTATGAGATGGACGGCAACACGTATTATTCCAACCAGGGACGGAAATGATTGAATGATTTACGAGCTTACTACATTGCTGATAATAAACGGACTTTTATGTTATCTAGTTTTTTTTAGTTTTTTTTTACTTCTTGTCCAAATATTAAGGGTAGGGTGATGGTTTTAGCGAATTTGATTAGCATGGCTCATATGGGCGTCATACAACATCCTCAACAAGCAGATGCCATTTTAATAATCAACCCTGATAGATGGAATCAACTATTCCATTGCGGATTTATAGAACCTGGCCTTGCTCCTATCTCCATGCTCCTTGCATGAGGCGGAACTTGCCGGCGGGGCCCGGCACCAGGCGTGGAGCTTGACGGGTTTACAAAAGAGGCGAGGCTGTAAACCCGACGATGGATGCACATGGAGTTTACACCAAGACCGATGAAAAGATGAATGGAGGGAATATAAAATGGATGTTGATATCGTGAGGAATAGAATCACTCAGCAACAGCTGCAATTAACAATTGCCTTCGGCTATCTCTGCATCTTACCTTGCACTCCCAAGACCTTTACTCAGTACATTCATACCAAGTCCAACATGCCTCAGATTCTTGGAAAGGAAGTCGGCGCTCTTGGCTATGGCCTTATGGGTATGGCTTCACTATACTCAACTCATGTGACACTTGTCTAACAATCCATAGGCTTCACCTGGCGTCCTGCTCCTCCCCCTCTGGACCAGGCCATCGAGGCGATGCGCACTGCCCTCGAAAACGGCTGCAACCTCTGGAACGGCGCCGAGTTCTACGGCACCCCCGAGTACAACTCCATGACTCTGCTGAAGCACTACTTCACCAAGTATCCTGAGGATGCCGACAAGGTCTTTCTCGTCATGAAGGGTGGTCACAATCTCGATAACCACATGCCCAACGGCACACCTGAGGGCATCCGACGATCTCTCGACAACATCATCAGCCAGCTCGGCGGAACCAAGAAGGTTGACGCTTTTGCCTGCTCGAGGAGAGACCCCAATGTCCCTCTCGAGGAGACCTTTGGCGTCATCCAGAAGGAGTACATCGACACGGGCAAGATCGGTGGCATCTCCCTCTCTGAGTGCAGTGCTCAGACCGTTCATGAGGCTGCAAAGATCACCAAGATCGTTGCCGCCGAGGTTGAGTTGAGCATGTTCTCCATCGATATCCTCAAGAACGGTGTGGCTGAGGCTTGTGCCGAGCACGACATCCCAGTTCTGGCCTATGCGCCTATCGGCCGTGGTGTAAGTAACCCCAGCTTCATGCAAACAACTCTGGTCCTAATCACTATCATAGATGCTTTCTGGTCGGTTCAAGGACGCTTCCGAGGTCAAGGAATTAGGCATTGTCTCCATTATGCCACGTTTCCAACCCGAAGCCTTCCAGCACAACCTCAAGCTCGTCAACGAGGTCGAGGCTCTCGCCAAGAAGAAGGGCTGCACCCCAGCCCAGCTCGCAATCGCCTGGGTGAGGGGTCTGAGTAAGCGTCATCACCTGCCAACCATCATCCCTATCCCAGGAGCCACCGCGGCGGCCCGAGTCAAGGAGAACGCCCAGCACTTCCCGCTCACCGAGGACGAGATGCAGGCTATCCGACCACTGGTGGACAACTTTGAGGCTGCCGGTGCCCGTTACCCTGCGGGTGTGCCCATGGAGACCTAAAAGTAGCTGGGATGGAAATCTGTTGATGAATTAGCATGCTATCTTGGATATACCAGACAACAAATTGCAAGAGATTGAATATTTTCAGCTAGAGTTTGTCCACAGGATGCCAAATTGGCATTCAGAATTGCAGAATTCATAAAAATGAATGCCATCATGAAATGTTCAACATGTCGTGAGAAAAGAAAAACAACTTACCAGTACGTCAAATCACCGCCATTCAGCGTGTCTGGTCGCACGGTCAGACACAAGAAGGCGATGAATCCCCAGAAATTGAGCGGCGCTGAGCGGCTGGCGTCTGCCTCATCCCCGGTTGGAGTAGGAGGCAGAGAAAAGACGGTTGTCGAGGTTCAAGCGAAAAGTTGGTAAACCTTCAGGTGGATCTGATGCACGTGACGTCTAATCTCTCACACCCTTGCCGGCAGGGGTCTCCTCTGTTCACAGAGGGAAACACTGGAAACTTAGAAAGGTGAACTGATAGAATTCTATTGCCCTTAGACTACCTACACAAATAGATGAGAGTTTTGTGAATGCTAGACGGTTGTCTTCATCCAATAGCGCATTTCAAGAGTAGTGTCTATACCAGTCAGTGGGCCGGACCTAAACAGCTTTGGAATGGTCAAGTACCTAAAGGTTCAACAATGCTCACAGGATATAAAATCTCAAGGGGTATACAATCATCTTCTCTGGACAACTACCTGAACACAAGAAATGCGCTCGCTATGCTGTTAATACTCCAACACACCTCCTTAATCCATCAACGCACCATTTGACCCAACCGCTTCAAGTCTATTCACAAGCTTCTTCACGTTTGCCCAGTCCTCATTCTTCAAGCCCTCCTTACCGCCAAGACCACTGGCCACCTCAAATACTGTGAGTGATCCGTCGATGCCACCAGTAGCAAGGCGCTTTCCATCATTGGGCTCCCATGCCACCTTGTTCAGACTCTTTGAAAGCATGGTTCTACCGTCCTTTCGAGCGCTGGGTGATATCCGTGACACAGGTTCCTCAGTTTCGACAGCGATATCCCAGAGCTCGAGCCAGCCCGCACCGTCTACCAAGGCAAAAATGTTGGGCTTGACAGGTGACCACTTGGCGTCGTAGACGACATCCTCGCGAACAAAGTCAATCAGCGGCGAGATAGTACCATCACCAGAGCCAATGGTGGAGGTTGCTGCAGGTGCCCGAACCTTCCAGAGCTTCACGCTCCAATCCAGTGATGAAGAGATGACCAAGTCACCCAGATCCACTGGGCCTCTGGCAGGATGGAAGTCGACCGACATGACAGGTGCAGTGTGTCCCTTGTAGCTGATCTTCTTGTCCACGCCAGCCTTGGCGCCAGCTCGGTCGTATCTATGGCAGGGGAAGATGGTGCCCTCCTCGCTACCGACGAGGAAGAAGGTAGGATCTGTATCCGGGAAAGAAAGGCACGTCGGGCTGACATCCTCAACAGCCACCTTGGCCTGGCTGGGGTTCTTTAGCTCAAGCAACTCCTGAGGCTGGGCGAAAACGTCCATGGTCCAGCCACACACAACACCATCAGTTGAGCAAGAAATGATGTTGTTGGCGTTTTGAGTACCGACGATATCGACCGAGTAGATGGGGTGAGCGTGTCCGTATCCAGTTAAGGGAGTCTTTTGGACTGGTGCTGCCTTAGCTCTTGTATCCCATAGCAACACTTGGCCACTGTATGAGCCACCAATGATGAGGTTGTTATGGTAAGGAGAGAACTTTGCTGTCAGGATATCTGACTGCGCAGTAAAGACGTATTCTGGGCGATCTTGCATGTGAAGGTTCCAGACCTGGACCAAGCCATCGGGCTCATGGGGTGCCGTTGGGTTCTTGGTGTAAGATGCGAGAACAAGCTCGCTAAATTTGGGCGAGAAGTCGATTCCGCTGATCATGCGCTTCTTGGACCATCGACCATCAAAGAATTGAGCCACCTCCTTCACTCTATGCTTTCCACGGCCGCCAGTGTTTCCAGTCTCTTCGTCTTCGTCTTCGACGTCCTGACCTTGCAGCGCATAGTCTGTAAGGATATCGTACGTCTCCTGATCAAGGGCCCTCTCAATGACTTTAGTCGACTTTTCCAGGAAGTCGACGAACTCGTCTGACTGCGCCACAGCGTCGAGTTCTTCGGCAGTGAGGTTCCTTGAAGGATAGTTCATCGACGTGGTCGGAGGCACCACGCCATCGGTCAGGAATTCCTTTGTCGCCCTTAGTTCTTCTTCCACCTCTTGCCTGATCTTCTGCCGAAGCTCCTCCTCCCGATCCCGTTCTCTCCTGCTCAGCCTCTTGCTGGGCGTCGAAGTTGCTACGGGTATATCATCGGCTTCTGAAATGAGGGACTGAGCTCTGGTTCTGTTAGGGGTCGTCCATTCCTCGGTCGTTTGAACACCTTTGCTGTATGAGAAGACCTCTTTTACGGGAGACGGTGGGCACTCGAAGACGGTGGTGAGAGGAACAGTAGTGAGGCTCGGAGGTAGAACAAGAGGTTGGATATGACCGGGAGAGGCGACTTCGGAAGTCTCGTTGCTGAGTTCGCCAGCACTCAACACGCTGTTCGGACGGCTGCCACGAGGAGCCGGCGAGGCAGCGCCTCCTGTGACGGTGGAACCAGGTCTGCTGTCGCCCACCAAGCTGTTGATGAGTGATTCGATCTCGCGGCGGTTATCTGCTCTTCCGGGAGTCGGGGATATCAACTGCGGTGAAGAGACAACATGTCAACGAGGGGCTCTAATTTCAAGGCGGTGGAGGGTCAGGGGACCAACGTCGCTAGGGGTGCCTATGCTCGAGCGACTGGCGGTCGCCTGGCTGGCCCGAAGCTCTCTCTGCCGCTTAAGCTCCGCGAGCTTTGCTTTCTTTGCTAGGATTTCATCTCGACGTTGCTGCATGGTGGAGGTTCCACGGTCCCATCGCGGGACAGGTCGATCTCTGGGAAGCTATGGATGGCGGGATTCGCAGGAGATGGGAGGTGCAGAGGCGCAAGTTTTGAAGCGGGGGACCTGGTTTAATAGTAACACGAGAGAAAAGGACAAGTCGATCTCGCTGTCCCGTGGCGCGTCTTTGTGGTTGAGATCGCGTTGTTTGAGTAATGATGCAGTGTATGGACAAAGTTGGTAAGTACTTTGAGTAGCTGCTGAATGGGGGTCCAATTGGATGCGACAACCCGTCCAGCAAAGTTACACCCCGGGAGCCCCTGCACAGGGGACAAGGCTTCTGAGCGTCAGGGACGGGACGGTACACCTCAGTGCCAATAGAAGGGTACGTACCAAGAAGATTAGAGATTCAGCCTGGCACGTGATCCCGTCGGCCGGCTCATTGTCACTGGCTCCAGCTCCCGTCGTTCGCCCGAGCTCCCAGCCGCCAGCGGCTGCTTTTTTGGTTTTACAGCGAAACCTGGAAAAACTGCGACTTTTCCCGACGTCTTTTCAATTCTTCACCTCAAGCCGACGCACCTAATTCCCTCGAGCCACCCCCGACAGGGTCCATTGACAAGCCATTGTCGACCCACGACTATCGTCTGTACCGATCCTCTCGCTTTCCCACTCGATCGCGCAGTTTTTGCGACCCGATTCCCCCAATGGCTTCGACCGGAGTGAACGTGCGTGTTATCCTGCCTTATCCACGCCGATTCGGCCGCCCGCTCGACCGTGTCCCGACCCCGAGCATTCGACAACGCCGGAAACACGACCGTCCAGGCGGCACAATCGCTCCGTGCCTTGACGACGAGGCTAATTGAGTTATTTCCAGGTTTTGCGGTGGTCCGCCCTCGGCCTGGGCGTCTTCTACGGCTTCACCCACCAGCGTGCTATTACCGCTGCCCAAAGAGCCGAGCACGCCCAGCACGAGTACGAGAAGAAGGAGAAGTTGATCCAGCAGGCCAAGGCGGAGTTTGCGAAGCAGAAGAACCCTACATCAGCTGCTGACTCTGGTATGTCGGCTCCGGCGTCGTTGCCCAATCTGCAATCCACCCCCCCTAGGGAGCAATTGGAGGGCGGCATTTTGCGTCTCGTGCATCTCGACCGTTGAGGATGCCCCGGGCTAACTCTGGACAGTGATTACCGACCCCGCGGATCCCAAGTTCGACCTCGAGAAGCTGCTGCTGAAGGTTGCCAAGGAGAACCCTTAAGATGGGGTCGTGGCGAAGGGAAAAGCGTAAGAGTGGATGAGGCGGAAGAACAGATGGAAAGTCACGGGCGAAAAGGTCGGCCAACCGTAGGGAAACAAATCCACCGGGGGCATAATCCGAGCCTCGAGCCTCGACTCAAGACTCGGTGTATGATTTGAGGATATACGTGGCGGTCCTGCATAGATGTTTCCTTAGGTCCCTGCTACACAAGTGTACGGGTGTACAATATAACAACTTTAGACGACAAAACGTCAATGGCTTGGTTTGCACCTGGATTGTCTGAAAGTGAAGGGAGTACAAGCTGGCACCGGAGCTGGTATTTACCATTGAGATGATGCAAAGGGCAGAGAAAGCAATTGAGCAATATTTCAGGCATATGATGAGCAACAGGTGCCAAGACAGTCAGCAATTGCAATTCCAGCCTCCAATGGGCGAAATCTCTCTCGATAGACTCTCCCGGACTAATTGAAAAGCAAGTAGCTGGGCCATAACTCCCCCTCTCGGCCGATTCATCAAGTTGACGTAGAATGACCTGGTCGTTATTGGATAATTGAGCTCCTGGGGAAGGGCCGGCGAAACTGCGGCTCCGGCGGGCGCCCCGGCTGTGCAGTGG
>JABCKD010000777.1:0-26067 GCA_013186415.1 Fusarium sp. NRRL 66088 | reverse complement strand
ATTTCGTTCCCCATTGATCAAACCCCTTCCCTTCTGGGGGCTTCAGGCCTAGGTCCAGTTTGTCGTCCCCCAATTTGATATCCTGGAATGAATCGGTACCGAAATCATTCATCGAAATGGCAGGCAGCCCGTTGTTCCCATCACCATCACCACCGCCGGCACCACCTGCAGCATCGCCGCCGTTGGCTCCGCCATCACCTCCACCATTGTTACCTTGCTGACCGTTGTCGGCCGGTGGCGCGGAAGGCGGGGGCGGCGGTGGAGGGGCTTGCGCTGCCTTGCCCTTCTTCTTGGCCGTTTGGTAGAAGCCTTCTTGAGAATTGAAATCGATGAGGAGATCGGATGCGGGGTCGTTCAGAATGTTGTCTTGGGGTCGACGGGGTTCCCGTGGAGCGTCAGAGGAGGCAGGGAGAGGGAAGGCATCGAGCCATTTTGGGATACGTCTGCGAGCGAATTTATCGGCGCGATTCGCATCCATGGTGCTTTCGGTGGCATCGGATGAGTCGCAGGTCTTAGGTATTCGACGAGACCATCGTGGGGAGCAACTCGGGATCGTTAGAGGTCTCGCGATGGACTTGGTTCGATGTGATGACGTAGAAAGGTCCTAAGGTGGCATGAGGTTAGATGAGACAGACTTTCAGGAGGTTACAGTTCCGGGGCAGATAGCTCTGCCAGGAATGTGTGGCGCCGGTTCCCCTCATGCTTCGGGCCGTCGATCAAGGGACCGGCCGTTGTGCGCCACCCATACGGCTCTTTAAGCTATCTCCGTGCGAAATGATTCCAAGCGACAGCAATAATCGGTAAAGGCGCCTTACCTGTTTGCAAGACCTCTCGATGAGCCAAGCGCGGGCAATGAGACTCAAGCGCAGACGCAAGGAGGTCTCATCCCACGCATTCGGCAAAGGCCGGGTCGTTGGCCAGCCATCTCTGCTTCCTATCCAGGTTTCTGTGAACGCCAAAACATCGGCCGCGGCCATTGTGAGGGATGGAGCTCGTGCGAAGACGGAGCGACGTCACAAACATGGAAGCTGCGCGTTGGAGTGTGCGAATGGGAGGCGGAGAGGTATCGAAGAGAGAGCCAGCACACAAGAGCAGTATGGCGCTGGAGCTGAGGTTCGATGCCAAAGATGTCGTCGCCGGTGGTAGAAGATTTTCGTGTAAGTCGCAGAGGAAACGTTTAGGGCGACTAAATGCGGTGCGAGTGAGACAATGCCGTCGATTGTTTGGGTATATCGAATGCGACGTCGTGCAGAGAAGGGGTATCGTGGTTTGAATGTGCCCGGTGTTGTCGAAGAATGGTCGACGCGGTGCAGCGAAATGACACCTCGGGAAAAGTAGGTTGCGATGGGTCGGATTCAAAGGAGCGTTGTCAAAAAGATAGCTCCCAGGGTAATTATCAATATCCTAGGCGACAGACGACCAGACTTAACGCAGCCGCCGTCGCTTTTTACCAACCCCCCCAGTCGTCGGATCGCCTTGTCTCGACTATCGGTAACGGGGTCGATTCCCTGCTTGCTAGGTAAGCTTCAACTCATAAGACCTCTGGCCACGCTGGGCAGGGTCAGCTCTCCCGGGGTGATATCTCTCAAAAAAGCGCAATGCGAAAAATGAGAGAAGGGGAGGGGATTCAAAGAGAGTGAGTGAGTGAGTTGCAGTGTAAGGGCAGGTTATGGTACCTTTGGGCAAGGCCGAAAAAATGACCCAAGACAAGCGGTAGTGCCACGGGCCAATGACGCCGGCGTTGCTTGTTTGGATCGTCAAGCAGGCGAATGCTCAGATGTTGTACTTGGGGGTATGTACAGTGAGCGCAATGCAACAAGGGGACTGGCTGTGGCAGAATCGGCAGGGCGGCGCCCCGTTAACAAGCGTCAAGCATCAAGCGAAAAGGCGGGCAGCGTGGGCGTGGTGGGAGAGCAAGGGGAAGGGAAGGGATCCTTTTGTGCAGGCAAGGCCTCCCTCTGTTGTCCCTAGGACTATTAGATCTGTGACGAGTTGGTTGTCCGTCTTGCGCGCAGTGGCTCACTCTGCTTGTCAAGCTGAGCCTTGCTAGGTAACTGATGGCTGGCTCCGTGTTCTAGTCCGTCATAAACACGCCGCCACCGGGAAGAAACGTGGAAGACCCTAGTCCGCCTAGAACGACAAGGTGAGATGAGATTGAGATAAGGTGAGGTGCAGTAGAATGACTGATGTTCAAGAGTCGTCGTCGGTGGGAGATGTATAGAAAAAAAAATGTGAAGGCGGCTTGAGCCCCTTTCCTTTCGTTGGCTCTTTCCTCCTTCCCGTTGTCTTTCCTCAGCATGTGGCAACACCCATCACCTCAGGCAGGAGGAGAGAGAAATGAGATGGGCAGCTTTTCAGAGAAGGGCGAATAAAGGACGGCAGTAGGTCCCATCCATAGGTACACTTTCAGCGGATTGGACGTCGTTTGAGGTACCTTGCTCTATACCCGGGACTATATGGGCCGACAAGTACATCAATAACGACAATGATGCAGTGTTGAATAGGGGATCGGAAATCTGGGGATAGTAAGAGTCATTCCTCGAGTCCATAGAACCCATGGAATCCATGGTAGTCATGGATCCTTGGTTTCCCGTTGTCAACGGACATTGGCCGCATCCTCGCAAGCCGGCAACCATTATCACCAGACCCATGATATTCGAAAACGCCCTCCGTACAGGGCTCTACACACCCACTCGCCTTAAACCATACATAACCCCGTGTACCACCATCAAGAGAAAATCTTTTCGGGTCTGGGCTTGGTCCTCAGTTACTTCCTCCTCGGCCCCGAGCACAGGAGACGTCAACTCATGCAGTCGAAAAAAGAAAATCACGATGCACTTTCTGTCGCCGCTGCAACACCACCACACACACACACACAACACACACACCTCTCCCTCATGTATGTACGATCCACTCGATTCAGGCCAGCCAACCAAACCAAGGCCCGTTGATACCTCTGCAGGCCTGCAGGGTCAGGCCGCAGAGCAAACGCGTGGTTGGACCAGATTCCCCTTGATGGACGTGTTCATTGCCTCTGATGGATCCCAATAACGCGTTGAGCCCATCTCATCCCAGCCCCCCCAAATCTCACATGTGCATTCCACTAATTAGAGGAGAATCGAGAAAGGGTCCCGTCCGCAAGGTGCCTAAAACAACAGCCCGCCTAGCCTTGAGCGCCCAACAAGCTTCCCGCGACTGGGGTCTCCCCTCGATCTTGGATACGTAGCCTACCTGGCCGGCAACGTCTGAAGGCTGCACGTCGAGACCAGGCAGGGAGGTACCCCAAGGGCAATATCGACTCATAGGGCGGACGGGATGTGCTGCATTTGCTCTCCTTCTCTCCGCCTACTGCGGGCATGAATAACATCGAGCTTTTCCGCCTTGGATCGACGGGAAATGCTACGCATTAGGCTCCGCGACCTGATCCAGACAACCCAAGGGTCCCCTGGGCCCCTCGTTCGATCTCGGTGACATCACGCGGGGCCCAGGCGGTCATTCGGGGGGCCACGAGGCCCAAGATTGCTTTGCCCTAAACTGACTGGAATTCGTTGCAACGCAGGAGCCGACTAATTCGGAACTTTGATGGCAGGAAAAAGGAATTATTTAAACATTTTACAGGTATTCGATACATAGTATCAGGCTTGGCTTTGTCTCAGATTCGTTGATAGAGCGAGAAGAACATGTCAACAGGCATCAAATATCGACATTTTGCTCCAAAACAGAGCTGTGGCTTTTTTTTTTGTGCTCGTCTCGAGGTTTCGGTTAAGGAGGGGTAAGGTCTTTGCACGCACAACTTGTCTTGCCTGCATATTTCTTACAGGTCGAATACCATGTCTGAGGCCCTATCATGGACGATAGACTGCCCGATTCCCGTCCATCCCTTACGGGCCGACCAGGACTTGCAGAGGGTAAGGCAAGTTCAGGTCTGAGACTATTGCTACGAAAAGACAGAAGACAGACATCATCCCGTCCCAAGTTCCCCGCGTCTTTCCTTTTCCCTGTCGGCGAGAAAACCCATTTGTGGAACAAGCTACCCAGCCTGGTTCCCACGACGACCTGCTTGTTGCCGGAAAGGGCCTGCTGTGGAGAATAGGATTCGCGCGATGGCGCACCTATCGTCGCTCCAACAACAAACGAAGCTGTCCCACGGCAATAGGCTAACACCAAGGAGGAGCGGGTAAGGCAGGGCCCGAGGAGGAGGAGGCTAGAGGAGAGCAGTGATATGTAACAGCAACCTACTCTGCGCAAGAGTCATTCATGGCAACACACGTCAAAGAGCGTGAAAAAGGTGCTGTGCGCATAACCTGGTCCGAGGTATCGGGTACCAGCTGAAGCAGGTGTGGGTGCACCGAATCCTGAGGTATTTCCTACGATAAAGTATCGCGCGTCGTCTGTTGTACCGCGGGATGGGGAATTTTGGTGTGTCACTGTGTTTACTCTGTGGGTGGCATGCAGGCCCGTCGGGAACTACCCGCAGTTGAAGGGAATCAAATGGCCTTCCAATCCATGATGGATGGAGCCTTTGGGACGAGCGTCCCTGCACCTTTCCTGCGAGTCCTTAGCTCTGTGCATCATCCCACAGACGTTAACCCGAATAGGCATCGCCAAACCCTTCACCGCTTCCCGTGCGATGCGCCGGAATCTGGTCTGTGGTCTGGGTCCAGAAAAGCCCGCAAGTCGCGGGTTGTTGTTGTCTGGTCTGTGTGTGAGTGCTCTGATCAATGCCGTCTCGTCTCGTCGACTCGTCGTCGTCCCTTGGACCTGGATCGACCACAGCGGCGACGACGACGTGGCCACCATCTCATGCGTTGTTTCGTTCTCGTCTCCGCACCTTTGAAAGGATAAACAGAAAACAGGAGAATCTGATAGAGCCGCTCGCCCGCCCAACATTGTCAAGGCGGTCAGACCCGAAGATGTAGGCACTCGTCATCGGTGGACCATACAGACATCCATCTGTACGTACGCAGCAGCAGCAGCAGCAGCAGCACGGCTTGTTTGTTTTGAAGGTTGAGATGCATTATTGTTCGCCTCTGTTAAGCGAAGCATCGAGAGTGGACGCGGCAAGACATCCATCCTCCTCCCATAGATGAATGGATGGCTGGGCGTCCCAATTCCTCGCATGACTCTTATGCCCCTCATCAATTACAATGCGGCCGGCAAGGAAGTCGCCCCAAGACGCATCTCGGGCATCTGGACCATCACGATACTACGTACGGCTTCACTGTAAGTGCCAGCCATCTCGTGTGTCTCCTCTCTCCTCCAGTTCTTGTCTACACTGCCGGCTCCTCCACTGTCCGGCAGTCAACGCTCCAGCTCAGCCCCCCTCAGCTGCTGCTGGCGCTGGCACCCAAAAGGAAGCCAGCGTTTGTATGGACGAACACGTCGTCCAAGTTCATGCTGCTTGTCACAGGACGGATGGAGTGATGCCCACCCACTCGGGTCCGTTGGAAAACCATGGCATTGGCTCCTCTCAAAGGCGCGCGTGTTCCTGGCTACCTAACCTGCCCAGGCTGGCTGTTGACGGGGGCCCTTCCAATCCTGGAGGCAGTTTTTGTTTCGACCTTCCTCCTTCGCGGCCGAGTTCTGCCGGCAGAGGCATGAGGTTATTCTTAGACCTGCGAGTCGGGCCGTGGTCCCATCTCCCGCCTTTAACCACAGGCTATCACTGATTGACTGACTGACTGACTCTGCCATTACGGCTCTAGGGGTTACAACCAAAGGCGCCAGATGCAGATACTACATACCTACATACATGCTTCCATATTTGGTGAGCTGCCAATGCAATGCTCCTGCAACGGACAGCCTCACGCGACTGCATGTCCAACCAAACAAGCTTAACAGTAGCGAAGTTTTCAACTTGCAGACCGTATCTACCATGGGTGCAGAATACCAGAGGTGACTAGAGAAAGACACAGGCAACACGCAACGGGGCATTGCTCTGGCCCGTGAATGTGCAGCGAGTGAAACCAGGGGTTTTCCGTCTTCACGGAGGTGATCGGAAGTCGACCGGCGACGGTAAACGGCATTGCGGCTTCGGAGGGCCGAGTAAGACGGGGCCGCCATTCCCATCCCATGCTCTCAAGGTTTCCCACACTTGAGATTTCCCTTTCCCCATGGAAAAGATGCAGTCAATCTTGATTTCCTGGCTCATTCTTACCCCCCGGATGCGTCATAGGTCACCATTCCTCACATCCATCGCATCGTTTCCCCCGTCTTACCCGTGACAACGGGAGCGATTGATGCCGTGCTCACCGGGCTCGGTGTTGCCGGGGGTAGAGACTCTCCAATGAACGGTTTTTGGGTGAATGGTGGCTGACGAAGCAGAAAAAAACAAAGCAGGCGCCTTAAATTTACGCAGCAGCCATTTGCCTAATAATCTGTGGGCATCATAGCATAGCATCTAATCTCACTATGTTTGAGGCCAGATCAACATATCCATCCATCCATCGCAGATTCGCCATCCATCCCGCGACTCCCGTAGAAACGAGACAAATCACATCCACGTGCCGTAAAGCACCACAAATTCGTTTGACAAGGTAGCGTCGTGGAAAAAGGGGGAATGTCCGGGTTTCTTTCATGGATTAGACAGCATCAATCAGTCCAGTCAGTCAATCACTCAATCAATCAATCATCCATCCCATGAATGGATTAATTAGCACAGCATCGCCTCCTTCGTCCCCCCGTCGCAAGCTCTCTCAGCCACCCACGCCCCGCCTCTCAACCACGCAGTATCAGCGGTTCCGGTGTATTTTTATCCATATCCCTTCCATCAGCCACCACCACTACTGCTACCTACTGCTACTGTACCGTAACCCTTCCCTTCGGCTAGCCGCCAAATCGTGCCTGTTCCCGTCTCTCTGGCCTCGCTTCCCTTGTCTCATCGCGGGTCCCCCAGTCCAAGTCATCGGGCTTTGCCTCTCCACGGTTCGACGCGCATATTCGAGGGCATCAAAGAAGCGCAGGGGTCTTGTCAATCTACGAACCTACCTGCAGCAGCTGGAGCCCGCAATCATCGGGTCTTGAAGCTTCCGGCTCATGAAGACGAGCGAGGACCACAGTCGACGACTCACGATACGATCTTTTGTGAGGCGCGGTCACTGCTACCCTTTATTTTCTCCTTCTTGACTGCCGAAAGTTCCCAGCTTCACTGCCTCATCTCGTCTGCCGTCATATCTTGCATCTTGCACTTGCAGCAGCTGAACAACAACCTCGTCCATCACCTTCCGCCTTGACCCATCCTTTGCTCTCTTTGGAGGAATAGGCGCCGTCTCTCAGTATCAGGTTGGCATTGATAATCATCATGTCCCCCTTTGGATTCTCTGCCAGGATAGAATTATCTCCATTGATATCGTCGTCACTGTCCATGCCACCGGCCTTGAGTTGTCGATGCTAAGAACGTGCTGTCAAGACGACTTCGACCATCTTTATATCTTTACTCACGCCCGTACTTATAACTGGACTGTGTGATCGCGGGAACCAAACAACTTCAAAGACTGCAACTCACATCATCAATCTTCATCCTCACTACAACTACCTATCCTACAATGCGCAAACAACATCATCTCAGCATCGTCATCCCAGTGCCGGGCAATCTCCCTCCTGGTGCCGTGATAGCAACCATTCAAACATATACTCCACTCATCCGTCATCACACCTCTCTTACCAGCTTCGATGAGATCTCAACAGGCCCAGACGCCATCGCTGACGACCCCTTCTTCGGCCCATGGGATGAATCCGTCCGCGCCTTCCGCCTCCGTGAGCTCGTCACACTCGCGCCTGGCCTCAACAGGGAGATCACCTACCAAACCATTTTTCAGGATGTGTCGGAAGGTGTCCGGTCTCGGGCCACTGCCCCGGCTGGCATCGTCGTCCGAGCGGAGTTTGCGGTCCGACAGCGCCGTGCGGCGACGATGCCGATATCTCCAGCCGGGTCCGATAGCACCGCCTCGGGCAGCACGGCCACGGTTGAAGGGGACGAGTACGAGCTACGTGAGGACATTGTCGTCGAGGCCAACTCACTCTTGATGCCTTTCATCACCGAGGCACTCGCAACGGTGCACCGCGACATATGCGAGAAAGTCATGGCCGAGATTGTCAAGAACTATTTCGGTACAGGAGATCCAATGGTATTTTAAACGGCTGTCACCTCAGTCATCCAATTGGAAACGGTAGGATACTAAGGAATGGGGTGGATGGAATCTTGGATACCACATGGCGTTGGGCAAAATCATCTCGGGTTTAGAATAGTCGTTTCGTTTCATTACTTTCCTTGCATGTAAAGATATCCTAGGGGCACACATAAAGGATTGGGACTGGATTGGGAGGACATTTCATATCTTTACTTGTCATTTTGGATGGACAGACAACAGCGGATAACTCCACAGATGGATGGCCTGTCTCGGGGCTTGGCTTCATCTTGTTAATATCGTACGTAATTACATCTTCCCAGCTACTCTATCAGCCCGGGCTCTGATAATTGATGGACGCGAGCAGCTGGCGACTACCTTGTTATAGAGCCACTATTAAACATTCATGATATCCAACATCCCTCACCTCAATACACACTTCAATGTCCTTTCAAGTGCAATGCTGCTTTACCCGCAGCTGTCTCTATCATGGAAGTCAAGACAAGATCCAAGTTTATAAAGAAAAGGAGCCCAGTATCACAAACACACTTGTAAAAGGTCCACTCACACATACCCAAGACAAGAAGCAGAGAAAAAGAAAGATATAAAAGAAACGAGAAAGCTCGTCCAAATTGAAGAAAAACAACAAGCAGACTCAGTTTGGTATCTATGCGCAGTACCGTCTATACCCAACCACTCCCAGAAATGTTCCACAAGCACACCCGCATATCCAACCATGGTGGTGTGGCAAACAAAATGGCCGTCACGGGCGCCCAACCCGTCCCAGTACATCAAATGTGAATCGCCCCTCAGCAGGGAGCATAGAAGAAGAGAAACAAATCGTCGCTGACAAATGAAAGCCAAGGCCCTTCAAAAGGACGTGGAAGGGCCAAGAAAAGAAGAAGAAGAAGCAAGGCATCAAACATGGCGAGAGATTCTCCCTCGCGTCGCTGGCGCTGATTATCGGCCGCCAAAATCACTCGCGTATCCCATCTCACCGAAGCCCTGGTTCATCCCTCCTTCACCAAAGCCTGTTCCGGGGCCGCTGACATAGCCACCGTCTTCGTTCTCGTCGTAGTCGCTAGCATCGAATGATGAACGACCGCTCACATCATCATCCATACCACCGCCTACTTCAGAGGGGCCCCAGTTCATTTGCGCCAGAGCTGGATACTGGGCAAGTAGGGCTGCTGGAAGCATTGGGTTGCCACCAGAATCCATGGGATAAACAGGGGCGTCCATGCCCATGTTGGATGCAACCACCATGTTTTGAGCCATGTTCTGTTGCATCCGCTGCTCTTGCCAGAGCCGTTGCCGCTCCATCATCTCCTCATCCAATAGAGGTTTGATGCAGATGCGGCCTGCTTCAGATCGGAAATGCCGGCCAAGAGCATCCGCACGGGCAAACCTCCTGCCGCAGCCCCATTGGCCTCCAACCTTTAGATCACCCTTGCATACAAACTTCTTCTCGCCCGAGTGCAGACTCTCGTGTCGCTTGCGATCGTGCTGTCGGGCAAAAGCTTTACCGCAGACGGTGCACACAAATGGTCGCTCATCAGTGTGTGTTCGCAAGTGGGAGCGCAGGTTATAGGCGCGAGTGAATCGTTTGGGGCAGAGAGTACACTGGAACGTGGCAGGATGTTTTTGAACCCGTTTGGCAGCACCACTATCCTGGTTGTTCTGATACTCGGGGTCGGCCAGGCGCAGAGCAATGACATTATTGGGAACCGCCGAAGTCGACTGTCTTCTTCGAGAAGGCGACGTGCCAGCTTGTCTGTCGAGGGGCGACAATGACCTTGAGTCTGACCGCGAAGACAAATCAGAGCCCAATGATGGAGAAAGGCTAGCAGCATTAAGAGGGCGATTGAGCATCATGCCACCAGGGTGGAACGGGTCCGTAACCGCACGAGGACGAGACCTAGGGCGACCTATGAAGAGTTAGATAGCTCACTTGTGGCAGCGAATTGGGTACATACCTCGGTCTGGAGGAGTCAAAGAGTCCTGATCCATACGCGACTTAGGCGTATCAAAGCCGCCTTGCTTCATATTATTAGGAGCAAAGTCAATATTGATAGCAGGAGGTGCCATCTGTGACGACAAATCATGGCCTGGTGCTTGGAGGCTTGGGAAGGCCTCAACTGCCCCTTGGAGTTCGGGGTATGTAGCTGGAGCACCGTATGCGTTGGTAGGGTGTGCCAGACCGAAAGCAGGCTGGTTGAGGTCAGGCATCTGCTGTGGGACAATGCGAGGACTAATCGCAGGGCTATGCGACGGGCTTCGGCCCTGATGCCCAGGGCTGCCGACCTGGGGGTCTGAAATGCTGAAGTTCCCAATCCCCAATACTTCTTGGTAAAGGCTGCCGTCCGAGGGGCGATGAGCAGGCGAATGCCCACCTACACCGGTGTCGAAATCATCGGCGCTGACGAGATTCGGCGACGGCGCGACGGACGACACATCCGAGTACTCGGAGGGGGTGCGGCGATGGCCCTGGAACTGAGGCTGGCTCCAATCGGCCACCTGGTTCGGGAGTAAAGCGTCCGCGGGGCCAAGAGACGCATGTCGCGAGTGGCTGGGCGGGGAGGAGAACTGATGCTGGTTGAAGGCGGGCGACTGATGGGCCGAACCGGGCTGTTGACCGTCCGGCTGGAAGAGGTGAGGAGGGGTCGGGGAGTGGTGGCCCTGCGGGGACGTCATGTTGTTCATGTCGCTAGGGTTGAGCGTGGTCTGGTCAAACAAGGGGGCGTTGAATTGGTCGCCCTGACCACTGGTGTTCGGGAAAAGAGAAAAGTCGTCGTTAAGGTTAGGCGACAAGTATGCGGTCTGCGCTTGGTTGTTGAAGGGCAGCGAAGTGTCGGAGCCGGTTGGCTGCTGTCCAAAAGAGGCGGTGTTATTGGGGTCGAGAATCGCGGGGTCGGAGAGGTTGGCCCGGGCAAACGAAGTCTGCTGCTGCTGCGTAGGAGGCGGGAAAGATGGCGATTGCTGAGGGCTCAAGAAACCCGAGTTGTTGAAGGAATCATAGGATGGCTGAACGGACTGTTCCAGAGTGAGGCCAAGGCCGACAGATGTGTCGTTTGACTGATAAGGCGTCGGCGACGGGGAGTGGGATTGGTTTATATGAGGCTGTTGATGACCGGCCGACGGCGACCGGCCGCGCTGAGCTTGTTGATCCATGATGTTGCCGAGTTTAGAAGCAAACGAAGCAGACGAGGCAGACTCCCGAGTCAGCCTTCAGGCACCGTGGCGATGCCGGGGGCTGTGCGCTCACAGGGTGATGCAATGAGCGGGGGACCGTCCTATCACGGCAGCCGGACGCGTGGAGGGGGTAGCGAGGCGCGCAGTGGAGCGGGTTGTTTCAAGGTGAGAAATGCGACGTCGGTAGTAGGATCGCAAACGCTGTGTGAAGATGATGAACAACGGAGACAGCAGCGCTCGAACTTGTCAAGTTGGGTGCGCCGTGGACGAGGAAGAGATGATGGTGGTGGAGGTGAGTTATTGGGCTGCGGGTGCAGTGCGGGCGGCGGGCAGCACAACTCAGCAATGCAAGCGAAACGGCAGCAGGGCGGTAAAATTAAGGTAGCAGCTGGAGCAGCGAGTAAGGTCATGTACCTTGGTATTTGTGAGACTCTTCTCAGACGGGAGAGCTGGGCGGCTACCTACCGCCACTGGAACGGACGCTTGGAGGGGGACAGTCTGTGGCTGGTCCACAGTGTTCTTGGGTCCAGAATTCCCGTAGCCCAAGACGGCGAGAGATGGGGGCGTGCCCACAGGCGTCTAATGCGTAACAGCGAAAAACCCCCCCAATATGCGATGGTCAGAGCCTGAGAGCGAAAAGCAAGTGTGGTGCGGCGAGCGGGCGAGGCTGTGCAAGCCCTGGAAGAGACACGTCGAGCGAATGGGGCCGACCCCAAGCCAGAACGACTGGGTACCAGAGCAAAGACAGGGCGGTGGTGCGAGACAAGTTCCCGACGAGACAACAACGGCCTGGAGCTAGTTCCTGTGACAGGAAATCTTGCTAATTTTAACAGTGTCCGGGGGTGTCTGGGATCTTTTGATAGTCGGTTGAGTTAGCTTGAGGATGACGATGTTGTTGAACCACTTTCGAGTGATATTGGTGATGGTGGAGATGGGAAGAAGAAGAGATGAGAGATGAAGGGGGATGGTGGTGAGAAAAACACGGGAGATCCAGGCGAATGCTCAGGTCGGGTTGAAAAGAATGAGGAACCGAGAATGAGGCAAACGGGTGAGGCGATATGATGTGAGGCAAGAGCAAGAGCAAAAGAAACAGCAAAGGGCAGGTGCGACAGATGTCGGCAATTACCTACCCAGGTAAAGAAAGATGTTGATGCCTGTCTGTGCCGCTGTCAATCGCATGTGCCCAGACTCGGAATGGATATCAGTCTCTGCTTAGATCTCTCTTTCTTCGGCATTCATTCTCACGTCTAATATCCTATCCCGTTTACAATGACGATACTGCAGGTCAGTGCAGGTACGCTATGATGTGTGTGATGTGATGTGATGTGTCCCAAAGTCCTTTTCCCAAGCACCCGTCACTGCTTCACATCACCAAGTACAAACACATCTTCTGCAGAGGGATTGGACCAACTCGAAGAAAAGGCGGCAAGTGACAGACGGACGGGCAAGACTGGATCCAATGGAGAATGGGGTCTGTGGGCCGTGATCCCGTGGCCCCGTGGCTTGCTTCCCCAGTCGGGATTGGCGGCTCTGCTTTCTAGTTCATCATATCAGCACTAGAGGTACCTTTGCACAAGAAGCTCAATGCGCTGGAGCAATGAAATCGAGGTCAAGCCACAAGCAGTTGTGTCCTTGGAAGGAGACTAGAGAGTTTCACTGAGCGGGCGACACCTGCTTCGCTGTATGCATCCATGTGAAGGTTAATCGTATCTGCAGGGGTCCGAGCATTCAGGCTATCATGGATTTCCAAGACGACCACAGCAGCAGTTGGGTCAGTCAAGAGATCCATACCTGCTTGTCAAAACGGCCCGAGTAGCGTATTGTCACCGTTGTGGGTGCTCCTAGTTCATTAGAGCTCCAACCTTTTCACCACTCTTGATGTAATGTAAATCATGTCTCTCCTCTCATCATCTCGGGTTCGGATGCGCGCTTGTTGTCAAATCAGCACATGGTCCAGGCCAGGCCAGGCCAGGCAAGGCAAGGCAGGGCCCGAGAAATGAAATGGGCCTTGTCACTCTCCACTCGTCCAAGCAACCGAGCATTCCCATGAGTGATGCATCATGGTAACCCCTCAG
Source organism: Fusarium sp. NRRL 66088 (assembly GCA_013186415.1). Lineage (NCBI taxonomy): Eukaryota > Fungi > Ascomycota > Sordariomycetes > Hypocreales > Nectriaceae > Fusarium > Fusarium sp. NRRL 66088. The sequence goes on along the minus strand of JABCKD010000777.1, from coordinate 12,674 downwards.
GTAGCTCGCCTCGAGTGAAATAGAGTAGTCTATGTGTTTCAAGTCGAGGACTTAGCCGCAGCCAGCACATCTCACACTCGGCCCCCAAGGACAACAGCGCCCATCCATCCATCTTTAGACGCGATAACGCTCCAGATCCGGCGTGTACAGCGGCGCATGCTCTCAGTCCTGCCCCACAGAGCGTCTCTCTCGTCCATACCACCGCGTCTAAGTAACCTACTGTAGGTTGCTGCTTGCGTACATACATGGCAATCCTTCCGAAGACAAGCATTGCAGCCAAGGGGCAACAAGAATAGATTTACGCTTGCTCCCCTGGATCGTCACCCCAAACCCTGTCAACACTGCCACCACGAACATGTGCGGGCACTGGAAAGAGGAGGAGGAGGTTGGCGGTGGGGAAGCATCTAAAACAAGATCAACAAAGATTCCAGCGGGCATGAGACGAAATTGAACCACCAGTCACTCACGTTTCAGTTCATTATTCGCGCAAATTGTTCCTAGCAGTCAAAGTCACTCTATCTCCAACTTACACCGCCCCAGCCTTACACGCGGCCCACGATCCGTAAACTTCCCCACAATCCAAGGCTGTGCTCTCGTGCTGGATGAGTGCTTGCGTGACCGGGGGTGGCCACACACAGCACAGAGACTGAAAGCGAAGAGCGAAACAATGGGCATGAAAAAAGTGTGATGTGCTTCAAAGCATGACATCAGTTTCAGCCAACTACGACCCTCGATGACAGCGCACATCTCCCCAAAATGATCCTCGCAAGGCATATTCGACCTTCTGGTGACGCGGTCCGGTCCGGGCTCAAAGAAGCTTAACGACATCCCCTTGCCGAAATAGGCAGGAAATTCACATGCGAGATTGGCCCATCGAGAGGCTACGGGCAAACGAGGTGATACGGAGCGCCTACATAAGAATTACGTGTTCTTGGGAGACACTGTGCAACAAGGGACAAGCAAGGGTTGTGTGAAGGACCTCGTTTGTCTCTATTTCGAGTACTCGTAGGAACTCTCGGGTTCTCTTCTCTTCTCTTCTCGTCACTGCTTAGAAGCAAAGAAGTTGTGTAAATTTTGATTGTATATTACCACTGGAAATAATCCATCATCTACCAAATTCTTTTTTGTATCTCCGTCATGAGTTGGGATTGTCTGGCCCCAAACGCCTCCAAAAAAAAAACAGTAACAAACCCGCATAATTCCAAAGCTCCACCTCGGGGCCTTCCAGAACGCCGGTTCCCAGTGGTATCATATGTAACAACTCTTTAAATGTACAGACATCTCTAACTCTTCTTCTCTAAACAAAAGAAATAGCTTTTAGTACAGTCTCGTGTTTAACTTTCAATGTTATTTCCTCCTCGTCGAGTCGTTTAGTTTTCGCTCCCTATTAAATGACATCGACTCGCTCGTAGCCAGCGGGCTTCAGGGCAGGTCTGGGAGGCTCTCGGTCCTTGAACTCGCTGACAAAGGGGTTCGGATCTTCGGATTGGTTGAGGTTACCGAGTGTGTGGTTGACACCTCGGTGGACGGCTTCGTCAGCCCGGATGTAAAGGATCAGGTCCTTCATCGTGCGGTGCTCCTTGGGCATTTGCCAGTACTAGCCACAAACTGAGTCAGCAGGGTTTCATTCCAAGACCTGTGTAAGAGTTGCTGGTGTTGCTCACCTGGACAGCAATGTCGGGAATGCTGAACTTGGGGTCGCTCCACTTGGGTAGGTTACCGTCCCCAATCTCCTTGATGCAGCGGGTGTAGGTATGGACGGCCTCCTCCTCAAGATATCCGACAAATCGGTGGACAATCTTGGGAGAAACGAGGTACGAGACGAAAAGACTGTTGAAGAAGACGCCCTGAGCTCCAATGATCATCATCTTCATGAACCAGCCTGGCTCGCACATCTTCATGAATGTCAGGAGGTGCATCCGCTCGTTGTAGCTCTCCTCGAGGAGTGTCTCGATCCAACCGTTGTCTCGCTTCATGCGTCGAAGGCTTCCGAGGTGGCGCAACATGCCGCCCACCATGCCTGGAACACCGGCGATGCTCTCCAAGAAGATGAAACGCACCAACTTGGACTTGTCAGCTTGCGTTTTCTTCGGATCAGGGGGAGGTGGTACATACCCATTGCGCCTCGGTAAGAGGCTTCTGTGCAACGATAGAAGTTGTCGGGTGCTTCTTGTCAACTTGTTGTTCACGATCCATGCCTGTGGCCTTGTCCATGCACCACCGGGCAAGGCGCACAATCTTCCAGGCCACCCAGTCACCTTTGGTTCGGGGCTTCCGGTGAGCAGGTACGACAGCAGCCATCTCCTCGTATGTCTGCGCGTGGTGAGGCCATGCTGGCTTGGTCTTCTGGATATGGGGAGTCTCCTTGACGGGGAAGAAGTCACGGAGTTGGGTGGCAGGTGTTGACGAGAAGAGTCGATGTTGTTGGCTCGCTGCGCAGCCAGCTCTAAGGACGGCCGGGCATCCAAGAAGGGAGGAAGAAGAGGATGCAGTACGGACGAAGCTGAGAGCTGCTGCCTTTCCAAGCTGTGCAGCTTGTCTTGAAGCGGGTGCGTGCTGGATCTGTGTCGAAAGCATTGGGATGGACAAGACTTGCAAGTGGAGGTCTTGGATGTATAAGAAGGTATAGCAAAGAGGTGATAGAGACCAGTGGTGGTATTGTTTGATACAGGACACTGCATACAAAAGCCTTCTGCCTGACAAGGCATGACAGGACCTTATATATTTCCCAGATAGATAACAGCCATCGGGGAGGTTGCCCCGGAGGATGGGCATCATTCCCATCCATACCCCCCAGGGTCCATGGCAAAGCAGAGACGGAGTTCCCTTCGCGAGGGAGCAGGTATGAGCAGGATGCCTGTGCACCCCAAGCTGGGGGTTGCTTACAATAGACGATACGAAAGCCACGAAGACAGACCGGAAGGCTTAAGGTCCATGTGTTCAAGGTGAGCGGCGTGAGCGGCGTTGCGGTATCTTTGCCGCAAAAATCGGGCCAATGCTGGGTTTTGTCATTGTGATGACGGCCCGCAGTTGGTTCGAACAAGCGCTGAGAGGCGCTAGGAAAGGTCTTTCAAGACCCAAATCGAGAACGCGGCGATATGTGTGGATGGGATACACAAGGTTCACCGGCGGCCGTCTTGGAGTTGCTCGATACCACGTGAGAGAGTTCCATCGGGAGGACTCGGAAGATGGGGCTCTGCTCTCTGGATGACTACAGTATTACCTCTCGCGGGGACTAAACCACCTCGAGGCAAGGCAAGGTACATGGTCTTTAGGCGTAATCTCTGCGGTTGCGCAAGTTTCTATCAAAATTTTACTGATGCTCATTCCCGCATTCCCTGATGTCGGGGACCCCAAGCTCCAACTTCACCAGTCGGAGGGCGTCGATATCTATTCAGCTTGACCTCGCGCTCGCGCTTTGGCCCAAAAACCGCGAACGAGATCCATGCCGGCGAGTTTTTGATTGGTGACTCGGTGAATTGGTGACGGGAATATGGGCCTCAGGTCGGGGATGAACATGGGCAATCGGCGACGAAAAGGCATCTTTTTTTTTTTTTTTACTTAGACGCACGCCTCTATGAACCACGTGCCACATAATCAGGGATCTGAATTTGGGGATGAGCCTAATCATTTTCTGCGTAGCATTGGCAGGGCTGGCGTTTGAAATCATTATGCCTCCTTTGTCTGTCAAAATCTGCGTCATCATGTGATGGTCAATTCCGAGGAGAACGGAGGATATCAGCCACTTGCAAGATTTTACAACGAACCTACATGCAGCTGGTATCCGTTGTGAAGACGTTGGTTTAAAGGAAGACTTTAGCTCGTAAATGAGAGAATAACAGGTTTCTCAAATGGGAGCATGATGAAATTGTTGACTTTGTCTGTGCGTTGAGTTTAATGAGGCAGGCGGTTTACAAGAAAGACAAGATTCATGAGTGTCATGCCCAATGTGTACTGTCTGAACAATTAAAGTGTAACCAAGGTACAAACCAAAGAAGGCTTCCACCATGAAAGCCAAAACATTCGTAAATCAAGGTCTGCATTCATCCAAATCATCAAATGATCCAGCATGGATTGCATCCCCGTCAATCCCAGCCCTGAACTTGTCAGACGCGGGTGGCTTCCGGGTAGGGATGCCATCAAATGCAGCCCCACGAGACATGATGGATGCCAAGACCCGAGCCCAGATTTCGAGGTATTTATTAAGAGATCACCAAGTTTAATACGGGCATTATGAGTCACATGTGTATGCCTCAGACAGGCAGTCAGAGCCCCCCTATTGTGTAAATAGGCAACTCGGGTTTCAAGGTATGAATTGAACTGTGGACCGGCGTTGGCGGATAAAGTGTTCAAGTATGAGTTCGAAGAACAAGGGAAATATCGGAACGGCAGTAATAGACATGAATGCAACCCCCAACTTTTTAGAAGCAACCATGATTGACGTCAAGATCTAATCGTATTAACGTTTCCGCGCCATGGCCGAGGAAAAAAAAAGGCGTCTAAAAAAAAGTCGAGAAAAAAAAAATCAAGTTCCCCCAAAAGTTGCCCCTCCTTTCTGCCCCTCCATCCCCCCGCCGTCGCTCTGCAGTGAGCGTGCCTGTTTGGGTGCAAGTCTTTGTGCCCGACCACTACGAGTCCATGTACCTTGATCAAAAGTTAGTTTTCTTTGATGTTATTCATTATCTCTTAAGGCATCAACTATTCCTGTTCATACAATATAAAATATTAAATAAGGCAAACCCTTCTTATTAGCCTTTTCCCTGCCCAACTTATTCAGTTCCCTCCGAACCAGGTCCATCCTCGACCCGTTTTCGACCGACTCGCGACCGGCATCAAACACCCACCCACGCACATAAGGCGCACACAAAACTTTCCTCCTTGACACACCTCACACGCCTCAAAATATCTTCGACAACCGCCTTCTTTCTACCACCAGAAAAGAAAAAAACACTTGACATCATGCCTCCTAAGAAGTGGGGTAAGTAGCCCCTCTAAGCACTGGGACATCTAGATTTATCGCGACTTCTTATCGCGAGATGGACTTTGCGGGGTCGTCGACTCGATCCCTGCCTCGAAATCGTGAAGAACGTCTTGGCTAACGGATGCTTGCATAGACGACGAGGAGAGCGACGATAGCAGCTCCTCTGGTTCCCCCCAGGTTGCCGGTGCTGCTGCTGCCCGCCGTAAGTTTGACGATGAGGAAGACGATAGCGATGTAAGTCTCGACATGGTGCCCCGCGCTCTCTGGTGTCTTGCAAAACTAACCCAACTCTCCTCACTAGGTCCTCGATTCGTGGGATGCCGCCGAAGACTCCGAGGTAGAGCGCGAGAAGGAGCGCAAGGCCGCCGAGGCCAAGGCCAAGGCTGCTGAAGCCGCCGCCGCCGCAAAGAAGCCCAAGGGCCAGCGTATTGCTGAGCACCAGGCCGACCGAGCCAAGCAGAAGGCCGACTCTGCCAACATTCAGGTGATCGAGGAGACCGAGGCCGAGAAGCGGGAGCGACTTCGACGTACCGAGCAGGAGGCCGATCTCGCCCACGCCGCCGACATGTTTGGAGACATCGGGATCAGCGCCGGCCGAGCCAAGACTCGAACTGCTGCTGTTGTCGTCGACTCCAGCGACCCTACCAACACTGTCGACATCTCTAAGCTGCCCCTTTTCCAGCCCAAGACTAAGGCTCAGTTCGACAACCTCCGCACAGTCCTGGGTCCCATTCTTTCGGCCAACGCAAAGAGCGCCCAGTACAGCCTCTTCCTCCAGGACTTCACCAAGGCCCTGGCCAAGGAGATGCCCAGCGAGCAGATCAAGAAGCTCGCCAGTACTATCACTGCCCTAGGCAATGAGAAGATGAGGGAGGAGAAGGCTGCCGACAAGGGCGGCAAGAAGACCAAGGCTGCCAAGACCAAGACGTCCCTGGTTACTGGCCGTGCTAACGTCGCGGACACTAGCCATTATGACGACGATGGCGACTTTGGAGAGTGAGTATCTGGACTCCCCATGTGAGGAACTTGACGAAGCTGACCTTGCTTTAGTGATGACTTCATGTGAAGCGGTTCTTGACGAAATAATGAGGGGAGCTCTCATCCCGCGCCCCAGTCCTTGGCTCCAACTCCGGGCTGCGCATTCCTGGCCCTGCCCAGCGAGCCCGTCTCTACACTCCCCGTGGTGTAGTTGCGGCGTGCCATTGGAGCCTACGTCTACATGCCGGCGTTTCATGGCTTCGCCTCGAATCCGTTCCGGATGCTCGGATAGGACAGGGGCAGCAGGGTGAGGGTGGCGCAAGGAGAGGGTAGCAAAAGGTGGTCGACTAATGGAAGGACGCGGCTGGGGGACGTCGGGGTCTTTTTGGAATGATAGCGAACACGCTCGGAGACTGGCACTTGTCCTCACGGTAGACGGGTCCGTTGCATGGACTCCATTAGATGGGAGTTGTGTGTACGGGCACTCAAGGGGTTGCCCTGGTCTAGAAAAAGTTTAACGACAAAAGCTAGAGGCATAGTTGTGCATTACACCTGAACATCTTGAACTTCATATAGAACTCGTACATCATCATGACTGTTCGTATACAATTGCCTGGCTAAGCTGCTTTCGTTGTTGTTGCGATAGACTAACAAACCAGCATGGCAAGGGTATCTCATCAACCGCCCATGACCTTCTCCCCAGCATGATTAGAGAGAGTAGAATCGTGGGTGTGTATTCATTCCTGTCATTCGTTGCAACAGACCAGCAACGCCGAGAAAACAATCCCATACCTGTCCATTGTAGGACCCCGAACGCCAACCGTTGTCTTTCCTATACATGCGTCGTCGTCCATCCCGATAAACCACTTTAAGGTACACAGCGTCGCACATGTATTCATTGTCGACGCAATACTCCGTAAATTGGAAAAAGTTAATGGCAAAAAAGAGTAGAGTGAGTGAGCCAGTGTACTACCCAAAGGCTCAGACCACATTCCCCGCCATGCCCATGAAGAGAGCGTGGACGGCAAGGGAAAGGGTCCAGAAGCCAACCTTTTTGAACCGGCGGACACGGCTCTGCTGGTTCTCGACGTCGCTGGCGAAGGCGTCGTAGGTCTCGGCTGACATGTCATTCATGAGGCCGCAGTCAAAGATGGACCAGCTGCCATCAAAATCGCTAGCACGCTTGACGATGCGGCAGCTGATGGGGATGTACGTCTTCTTGGCGTTGATGTAGGCAACGATAGGCCGGACAAGGGCCTGGTTCACGTACGACATGTCCTTGGTGAAGAGAGGCACTGCGGCCTTGACGTCGTTGAGGTGGATACGAAGATCCATGATCAAGTAGCGGCGCTCGTCCTCGCCTGTTTGTGATTCCTCGGTCGCGATATCGCCATGGATATCGCCAGCCGAATCTGAGAGATGGCCCCTTGTGAGGAGAGCAGGGCCTTGCTCTTGAATATTACGCATAAAGCGGTGGCGGTTGGAGATGACAACCTCCTCCAGCTGGTCGTAAAAGTCGGTCATGACCTTGGTGATACTCTCATCAGTGTCCGCTGGGAACATGACATCGGCAACAATGTCGACATTTCCCTCGTAGATCCAGCCAAACGGTCCCTCAACTCCACGATTAAGGTGGTCGATCTTCAAGCCATCGATCCGGAGCCTGCTGAACTTCTTCCACGCCTTGGGATCACCAAAGCCAAGTGTAGCCTCCGGATCGCCGTTGCCACTGGGGATGACGCCGTGGACTTGTCGCGGGTGGATCGTGAATAGGGAGCCATCGAAAGATCCCGACATGTGGTTTGCTGAGAGAAAGTCGTAGAAGAGCCACTGCTTCCGGAGTTGAGGTAGCTCGCATGAAAAGATGCTGACTGAGAAGGGTCTGAAACCGCCCGGTTGGTGAACAGTAAGCAGAAGATCCTCCATCTTGAACTTTTCAATCTCGAAATCTCCCGGTTGGTGCTTGTGGCGGTATGACAAGGGGTCAAGCTCCTCCATCGGCCAGGTCACTGACGTACGGTCAATGACACCCCGCACACCCTTGATCTCAACATCCTTTAATAGGCCTTTCCCGTTCCACCAGTTCAAGAAGGAAAGCGTGACGTTGACGGTCGAAAATGTGACGTCGAATTGGGTGTAGTTCCCGTCGTCCTCCTCGTCGTCAGATTCAGAGACCTTCTCCAGATTCGCTTGTCGGCCAGCAGCCGCCTCAGCAGCAGCATCTGATGAACCCTTGCTCACGGACGACTCGCTACCCTGACCAGGACGTCGAGAAACAAACACATTTCGGAACGAGATGACGCCATCGCGCCATTTGGGAACAATAGCGGACTCGAAGACAACGGTGACACCGGCAGATTGTGTGAGGTAATCGCCTACCCATTGGGCTAATGTTTCTGAAACTTGTTAGTGCTTGCTCGGCCACCCATGATAGAATTATCCATACCTTGAGCAAAGACAGTGTTGATAGAGAGGATGATGAGAGAGAAAAAGGTTGTCGTTCCCAAGAGAATCCAGACAAGATGACCAAACAAGAACCATGAAACAAATGCTCCCCATTCATCGATGTTCCATGGCCTCATGCTTCTAATAGACACCCACTTCAACCGGACCTTGAGGCGCTCCCAAAAGCCATTAGCAGCCTCAAGCAACTCCTCCTTGGTAGGCCGGTGGGGCATCCTCGGCAGATGTAGATATGACATATAGGATGCGATTGACTCGGAGTCCGAGGCAGAAGCATCTTGCTTCGGTTGGTCGGGGGATTGTTTCGAAGCATCTTTGGCCGTTTCGTTTAGTGTGGACGCCTTGACCTTCTGTAGGTCTTGTGTAGTCTTGGATTGCCTGGTGGGGGAGACTGCGATTTCCTTGCCACAGGAACACCTCGACGCATTGCCATCGCTGCTCCCACTGTAGAATCTATGCTGCCATGACCTTGCCAGCCATGTCGGTGTGCATTTTGCATTGCGAATAGCAATGCGAGGGGTCAGCGGGGTGTTTATGCGCTCGGCGCAAGGGTTCCGAGTCGGCAAAGGATGGCGCCAGGCACATGCCGGGGAATTGGTCGAATTATTGTATGCGATTCGACCGAAGGGTTGCCATTCTCGCTGGCTGTGAGCAGAACGAAGACTCGAGGGCACAAGGGAGGTCGGTGATAGTGGCCATGTCCGACCAGATTCTGCAGAGGCACGCAGAGCTGCGGGTATGGAGCATGTGGCTGGTGAAGAGTTGATGGAGATCCCAAAGCAGCGGCCGATCCGAAACGAGGGAAAGCCCTTAGCCATCATTCCAACACATTGTGCCTGCCTCGAGGACAATAGGGCACGGGGAACGTGGACGGGGCAAGGCAAGACAAAGGTGAAAAGGTTTGGTTGGAGTGGAAGTGAGAGATCGAGGTTGCAACGGAAGATGGAGTCGGTGTTAGCAACCTCTGATTCCGTCACGTCCAGGCGAGTGCCCTCTGACCTGAGTGTGCTAACTAATGCGGTGCACCTTGATTTTTGGGCAGCCGAAAGTCACTCCATGACGCGCCCTCCATATTGGAGTCGCCGAGCCAATCGATAAGCCGCGATAAGCCACACAAATTTTTGATCGGTGTGGTTCGAAAGTCCAACGGCGTCCCCACCAAATCCTCAATACCCTTTCGACGAGCTCGACTTGAAGATTTTCGTGCGATCCTGATATTGAAGAATACTTCTAGGAGCCGAAAGTGTGTGCTGAATTCCGCCTCGATTCTCAACCACATCATATTCTTCAAGTTCTGCCCAAAATGCCTGCGCCCACAGCGTTGAAGAATGCCGAGGATGCCCCGCTCGCCACAGATATTCCTCTTCCAGTCGCAGGTAGGAAAAATTTCACAGAGTTGAGAAAATCGCAGAGGCCAGGGTCTGACATCTAGCTAGAAAATGACGAAGAGTTTCTATTAGATGCTCCTGACGCTCTCCCCGCTGATGCGAATGCCGTCGTGCCTGTGGAGGACAATGAGGATGGAATGGCTATCGATGAGGAGGGACGCCCTCGATTTGCGCCGGCCAGAGATATTGTGAGATTGCTTCTTTACCGTCCATATTGAGAGGACATGTCTCTAACATCTTCACAGGACCCCATTACCAGAGTCGAGACTCGCAAGGTCCCTATCCCTCCTCACCGAATGACACCTCTAAAACAGGCCTGGACCTCCATCTACCCACCCCTCGTCGAGCATCTGAAGCTCCAGTGCCGAATGAACATCAAGCGAAAGACGGTCGAGTTGAGGACGTCGAAGCATACCACCGACTCGGGAGCGCTGCAAAAGGGAGAGGACTTTGTCAAGGCCTTTACGCTGGGCTTTGACGTGGACGACGCTATCGCGCTGCTACGACTCGATGACCTTTATATCGAGACATTCGAGATCAAGGACGTGCGAACGATGCACGGCGACAGCCAAGCCCGCGCCATCGGACGGATTGCTGGCAAGGACGGAAAGACAAAGTTCGCCATCGAGAACGCGAGCCGGACCCGAATCGTGCTGGCCGACTCCAAGATTCACATTCTCGGCGGGTTCAAGAACATTCACCTTGCTCGCGAGTCGGTCGTCAGCCTGATTCTCGGAAAGCCACCTGGCAAGGTGTACGGCAATCTCCGAACGGTCGCGGCGAGGATGAAGGAACGCTTCTAGACGAAGCTAACGATAGACTTGGGTTGCTACATACGGCGTTTCGGGTGGGCAGCATTATGATATTGGGTTATGTCGGACAAGGGTTACGGACTCGAAGCACAGCGCAGCACAGCAAGGCAAGGCAAAGCAAAGCAAAGCAAGAGGCTGGCATGACATGGCATGTCGATAACGATCGAGTTTGAGATGAATCTGATTTGATGTTTCGTGGATACCCACATGGAAGGATGCAGCGAGGCAGCAGAAAGGCGCGCGCGTACTCTTACACTACCTTGACTTGTTCTACGTGCCGACATAGGTACGGACGGATGCGATGCACACGGGCCCGCGACGCATGATTGTGCCGGGCGAGACGTTGTCAGTTCATGTTTGATACTCAGCAGTAATACCGCTTTCAAATATCAACCCATGTTGTCGGCCTGCACGCATCCAGACATAGACGCCCACACAAACACGAGGGGGGTGGAGGGCTCGGGTCTCTTGTTGGCTGCAGCTCCTCATGAGAGCTGATAGGCACGGACTCGCATCACTCCATTCACATCCATGTCTATCAGAACATGAAAAATATCGACCGACTTTCGAGCCTTGACCGACAATTTGAGGATGGCAGCTTTCTGCTGGAACTTGTAGTAGACGAAGGAGATGCGGAAGCACTGCATGGTTGGGCCTGACAGATGGGATGGATGGTGCCTGCGCTCGCCATGCAGCCTCCCGGGACTGCGGAGGCGCGTCTCGTCGCACCTACACCTTGTTGACTTTGGCTTCCGATCGGGACGGGCATTGTCCAACCGGAAGCCGTCCTTGAGCCGGCACGGAGAGGCCTGGGCAACGATGCGGCGGACGACGGGCAAGGCGAAGCCCGCGCGTGCCCGCGGCGCCGGGAATCAACGGGAGGAGAAGGGCTGATGGCTGGCATCTGGACGAGGTAGAGGCACGGCGGAACGACGGGATGTAGGTAATCGACTACGTGCTACGTGGGGATGCATGGCGAGAGTGGACATGATCCAACTTGGGAGCCATGACAGACGGATAATATTGTCCTGCGGCGGATTGGGCTACCTAAGGTAGGCTAGCTAGCTATCCAAGGGCCGTAATCAAATCTCATGAAGTGACAGATGGATTCTCCTCTCGGTCTCAGTGCGGCGCTGCGTCGGCCGGTAGAATGGCATGTAATGGAGGCACCGTGTGTCTGAGGCGGGAAAAGAGGTGATTTCCATGTCCAAACAACGGTACCACAGTGATATGCTCATGATGATCCATGCTGGTCCCCCTCGAGCCAGGGCCCTGTCAACGTCGGCTATCCATCTCCCAGAGGTGAGCCGCGAACCATTGGCCGAGTAGCAGCCTTCGCGAGGCGGGATGGGGATAATTTTTAGCGGGGTACCCTGATCTGGGCGATGTGAAGCCATCCACCTCAATTTTTTTTTTTGCCTTGCCTTTTGCCTCTCTCTCAGTCGGTGGACCAACCAGGGGGCACCCCTCCACTTCACCTCTAACCATGCACCTCTCAAGGGCCCCAGTGTGAGATTGTGAGATCATTTTCACCCCTCCACGGCCCTCCATCGAACCTATTGCCCCACCTTGCTTGGTGAGAGGTGTTGTCTGGACGTGCCGTCCACCACCAGCCTGCGTGCGTGCGTACGCCATGGACGGGCATGGCATGGCATGGAGGGAGGAAGGTGGATGGGGGCTACGTACGAGATGGACGGTACCTTCCTAACAGCTTTCGTGTCGACTGTTTACTGGGCTCGACTGCCTTCCTCATGCTTCCAATTCCTTCATAAAACACCCTGCCCTCCCCTCCATCTTCGCCTTCTTTCTTCTCTCTTCCTCCTCTTCATTCCTCTTCTTCACACCTCACAAACAGACCAGAGTACTTCTTGACGTGGTTCTGGGCTTCATTGCGTCTTGTACAAAAAACTTCTCTACACCAAGGTGAGCTTCATCTGCCCTACCCACTGCTTGCTTGTTGTTGCCCCTCCTATCCTCCAGCTCCCTTGAGCTCTGCTACTGCTGTTCCCCTCACTGGACCCCTCCATCCATTCCACCCCTCCATTCCACCCC